>BLSH010241352.1:27017-40007 GCA_018402905.1 Glandirana rugosa
CTATATACAAGTCCCACTCAGGGAGTGTTAACAGAAGGAGCAGGGACTGGAACTAGACGGCCGGGCGAAACCACGGAGGGAAACATTATAAGAACATCACAAATGTCTTTCGACATACGGTCCGAAGTCATAAGAGTCATATCTTTTCTTTTAACCAATAGAAAGACGGTACAAGTCTTGACCTTCTCAGTCGTTTGTCTCAGAGACCCAAATCAAAGTGACAAAGAAAAGAGGACCGAAAGAAACGAAGAAACGAGAAAAGAGGGATACTCATCTCAACTCGCTTGGGCCTGACATTTCAAGCCCAACCCGAACCCGGACTTTTTTTGAAAAGTCCGGGTCCGGGTCCAGGTCCCGGACACCCCAAAGTTCGGTACGGACCCGAACTTTACAGTCCGGGTTCGCTCAACTCTACTCATAGGGAGAAAAGAGCAAAGAAGCAAAGAAAGCCAGGAGAAAAGAAACAGTGAAACTAAACCCAGAGACTCTGTTTGCTGACTCTTCCAGTTCTGAACATGGCAGAAAGATAACCAATTTTCTTTTCTATACTGAGAATACTGAAGCCTGGCATACAGCTTTCTGTAAACACTACAAGAATATTACAAAGGGAGGCACCAAAGCGGGCCGGCAGATCAAGGTCAGGGACGAGGAAGACAATTGTGAGGGACTCACCCTGAACATATATCGCTATGGCACCATAATGGCTCAAGGTACAGAGGAAAAAATAGAGGAGTTTCAGCAGGTCTTCCCCCAAATTAGAGATCAAGCCAAGGTTTATAAGAATCTAAAAACTTCAGATAAAAATCATGAGGAACAGAGACCATCAGCAACTTTGGCCACAGACATGCCCAATGTGCCCCCTCCAAACATCCTCAGAGAATCCTTATCTCAACTGGAGAGAGATTTTGTACAGTTCAAAGAACAGCTTCAAAGACAGCTAGGTGACAAAAATGTAAATGACCAGATAAAGGAAGAGTTAAACACCCTCAAAGTTGAAAATAAGTCTGTCCTATTAGATATCCAATCAACAATGCAAAAGCTAAAACAAGAAAATGCTCAATTGAGGGAAGACATAAGGACACTAAAATCACAAATAATGCTCCACAATCAGGAAAGAGAATCAAAAGGGATGGTTTGTACAGACAAAGTGTGCACCAACAAACAACAGACTGGGGAGACTCATCAACTTCCAAAAATTAACATTACAAAGCCCAGCAATAGCCAAGACAACTTCAATAACCAGGAAACTACAAACAAACCATTATCAAACCACAAGAACAGGTAACAAATGACCGAAATTCTTTAAATAATAGACTCAAACGGGAAATACTTCAACACCAAAAGGCTCTTCAAGAAGTTATTGCGGACAAATTATTGCAGCTAACAGAATCTGTACAACAAAAATTTCCACAACAACATAATAGAGCAAATCAACACAGAGCTGGCAGACAAAACCAGGTCAAAGCCTTCCTTCCACCTGGGACAACATCATTCTCTAATGCCCCAACACCTCTATGACAACAAACATCTGAACAAACATGGGATCAGTCTCCTGGCAAGAGAATTCAAAGACATTTTTGTTTTTGAGAGAACTCACAACCCCGGACCTAGCACAAACCACTCTCAGACTGACACAATTACAAGTATAAGACCCCAAACCTCACCAATAGTCCAATACAACCAATCAAAGAACAGGGCCACAAAGATGGCAAGAGTGGAGAAACCCACCCGCCCAAAGAAGGACATCAAGACCACCACAAAGCAGAGAAATTAAGAAGTTAATAACCTTTCTTAGCACAATATGCAATGAAATACTGTAACTTGGCTAAAAAAGCAAAAAATAGACTATGACAACCACCCATAATCCGGTTTGTCCCAGGAAATGTACCCATTACAAGGTATATAGGTACACAAACCAAAAATGACATCATTAGTAATTAGTAGCTGGAACATTCAGTGTCTGAACGCCTCAGCCTTCGGATCCAAAGTAAACGATTCAGATTTCAAGCAAAGACTAGGTGAGACAGACATACAAATCCTCCTGGAAACATGGATCCGGGCACAGGATGAACCATCAGTACCTACTGGCTATAGGGAATTCTCTGTCCCCGCACAGAAAGATAAAAACATCAAGCAGGGTCGGTGTTCAGGAGGAATACTAGTCTGGTACAAGGAGGAGCTACATGGGAACATCACTGCAATCAAAAAAGGAGAGAGCCACATCTGGCTAAGAATAAGCAGCTCCATCCTTACCTCTCAGTTTGACATCTACCTGTGTGCAGCATACATTGCCCCAGCAGAGTCCCCATACTTCAGACCAGACACCTATGAGGTCCTACAAAGTGAGATCATCCACTTCCAATCCCTGGGAGAAGTGCTCATCTTTGGAGACCTCAATGCCAGGACAGGAAGGGAAAAGGACTACATAAGATCTGATGGCAACACGTACATATTAGGCCCCGCAAATTACTGCCATGAGTTAACACAGATACAAAGAAATAGCTACGGCGGTACAACTAACAGAAATGGAAGAAAACTGCTGAATCTGTGTCGCAGTCTGGGCCTCTACATCCTCAATGGCCATAACAAGGGAGACTCTCTGGGAAGGTGCAGATTAAACTCCCATGTAGGCAGAAGTGTGGTAGACTATGCCATCACAGATATGAACCCCACACTCATCAATGGCTTTGCAGTCACCCCACAAGCACACCTGTCAGACCACAACCAACTACTGCTATACATTACCAAAACTCCACCAGGCTTCTCTCCGCAACCTGCCACCATCATTTAAATGGTCCAAACAGTCTACCACAGAATACAGAGAGGTAACTGACAGACCTGACATTAAAAAACAGCTTGACAACTTCCAAAACAATGCCTATGAGATAAGCTCACGAGGTGTGAACCAGGCAGCAAAGGACTTCCATAAAATATTACACACCATTGCAGAAACAACCCATCTGAGGAAAACAAACTACAAGAAGCCATTCAACAAACAATCCAATAAATGGTTCGACAAAGAATGCAAAGCATTAAGGAACATCTTACGGACAGTCTCCAATAACAAACACAGAGACCTGGACAACACCAACCTAAGGAGAGCCCATGACATCCTACAGAAAAAATACAAACAAACCATTAAAAAGAAAAAGCAAAACTTCATCTCCAAAAACCTGCAACAGTTAGAAAAGGCACTTCAGGAAAATTCATTCTGGGAAACATGGAAGACTATCAGCCCAGCACCCAGGAAAAACAACCTCCACATCCAAAATGGCGACATCTGGCTCAACTACTTTAAGAACCTCTACAAAGATATTCCAGAGGAGGCTCTAACTGTAGAACAAAAAGACATCATCACAAAACTAAACAATATGGAGGAATAAATCAAGGACTTTCAGAACCCTCTAGATGTACTGGTTACACTACAAGAAATTAGGGAGAAAATCCAACACCTGCAAACTAAAAAATCCAGTGGGATGGATGGAATCCTGCCAGAGATGATTAAGCACGGCTCCCCAGAAGTACACGCTGCAATATGCAAAGTGTTTAATCTAGTCCTGAGTGCTGGTTACTATCCTACAGTATTGAACCAAGGCCTAATAACACCCATCCATAAGAATGGAGACCAGTATGACCCAGCCAACTACGGGGGATATGTGTCAGCAGCACACTGGGGAACTATTCAACAGCATCCTCAACAAACGGATCCTCAACTTCCTGACACAACACAATGTCCTCATCAGAAGTCAGGCAGGATTCATGCCAAACCATCGCACCACAGGTCATATCTACGCCCTGCACAGTCTCATCAAGAACCATGTTCACAACACAAAACAAAGGAAGATATTTGCCTGCTTTGTGGACTTTAAGAAGGCTTTTGACTCAGTGTGACACCCAGGCCTGTTCCTCAAACTACTGGAGAGTGGAAAAGGAGGGAAAACAAATGAAGTCATCAAGAATTCATATACCGAGAACAGCTGCAGTGTGAAGGTGAATGGGAAAAGAAGGGAACACTTCCGTCAAGCCCGAGGAGTCAGACAGGGCTGCAGCCGAATTCCAACCCTCTTCAACATCTACATCAATGAACTGGCCACAGCTCTAGAATCCTCCCCAGCACATGGACTGACTCTGCATGACACCGAGTTGAAGTTCCTCCTGTATGCGGATGACCTCCTACTTCTGTCACCAACAGAGAGAGGCCTACAAGACAGCATGGAAGTTCTGGAAAAATACAGTGCCACATGGGCACTGGCAATCAACCTAAGCAAAACAAAAACCATGGTGTTCCAAAGGAAAAACACAAAACAAATAAAGAGCCCTTCCTTTACATTAGTCAACTGCACTCTTGATGAAATTAACAGCAACAATTACATCGGCCTTGAAATCAACAAATGAGGAAGTTTCAAGCCAGCCATAGAGGCACTAAAAGACAAGGCACGCAGAGCTTTTTATGCCATCAGGAGACAGCTGTACAACCTAAAACCTCCAGTGAGAGTCTGGCTCAGAATATTTGATAGCGTCATCACCCCAATACTTCTTTATGGCAGTGAAGTTTGGGGTCTGGTCACCTACTCAGACCAATCCAAATGGGACTCCAGCCCAACAGAATTCTGCAAGCACCTCCACCAAGTCCATCGGAGCACCTCAAACAGTGCTTGCTGGTCCGAGCTGGGCAGATTTCCCCTACTTCTCGCAGTACAGAAGAGGGTGCTATCATACTGGGGACCACCTGCAAAACAGCAGTCCCAACTCATACCATCATAAAGCCTTACTGACCAATAAGGACCAGTCCAAGCCATGTGGCCTGCCACAACTCATCAGCGCCTTGTCAATCCCAAACTCCCAACAATCCAGCCTGACAAAACCTCAAATAAAAAACATTATGAATGACTCCAAAGAAAAATACGTTGGAGAATGGAGAAACAAAATTACAAATCCAAGAAACGAACTGTTTTCCAGTCACTGCAGAGAGACTGCAAACTGGCCCCGTACCTGGAGGTGCTACAAGACCCCAAAGACAGACAGACCCTGAGCCGGTACAGACTGAGTGCCCACAGCCTTGAAATCAAATCAGGAAGGCACAGACAGACCTACAAGCCCAGGGAGAGTAGACTGTGCCAGCAATGTGACCAGGGGGTCCTGGAGGATGAGGACCGCTTCCTGCTAAAGTGCCTCAAGTACTCATCAGTGAGGGACAATCACTTCCAGAGACTTTCCGCTCTCATCCTGGACTTCATTTCCATGGAAGAGAAGAGGAAACTCCAAATCCTACTGGGAGAAGAGGAGCCAATGGTGAGAATAGCTGCACAATACGTGATGGCGTGTCACTGACTGAGAGGGACATAAAAGACTGTGGACTCAAAATCCTTTACATGGACTTTCCCCCCATTCTCCTTTATACTGCCCATTACCCCCCCCCCCCCATAAAAACTCAACTGCTTTGGCAATGCTAAATGGTATTTGGTCCTGCCAATAAAGCTTATTTGATTTGATTTGATTTTACAAAACCCCAGATAGCAGTAAACAGATATACAGAGTCCCAGATAGCAGTATACAGTCACCAGATAGGGTACACAGGGTCCTAGATAGGGTATACAGAACCCCAGATCCGGTATACAGGGTCCCAGATAGGGTATACAGTCACCAGATATGGTATACAGGGTCCTAGATAGGGTATACAGAACCCCAGATAGGGTATACAGGGTCCCAGATAGGGTATACAGTCACCAAATAGGTTACACAGGGTCCCAGATAGGGTATACAGAGCCCCAGATAGGGTATACAGAGTCCCAGATAGGGTATACAGAGCCCCAGATAGGGTATACAGGGTCCCAGATAGGGTATACAGTCAAAAGATAGGGGTATACAGGGTCCCAGATAGGGTATACAGTCACCAGATAGGGGTATATAGGGTCCCAGATAGGGTATACAGTCACCAAATAGGGTATACAGTCACCAGATAGGGGTATACAGGGTCCCAATTAGGGTATACAGTCACCAGATAGGGTGTACAGGGTCCCAGATAGGGTATACAGAGCCCCAGATAGGGTATAGAGGGTCCCAGATAGGGTATACAGTCACCAGTTTTGGCATACAGGGTCCCAGATAGGGTATACAGAACCACAGATAAGGTATACAGGGTCCCAGATAGGGTATACAGTCACCAGATAGGGTATACAGGGTCCCAGATGGGGTATACAGAGTCCCAGATAGGGTATACAGAGTCCCAGATAGGGTATGCAGTCACCAGATAGGGTGTACAGGGTCCCAGATAGGGTATACAGATCCCCAGATCGGGTATACAGGGTCCCAGATAGGGTATACAGTCACCAAATAGGGCATACAGGGTCTCAGATAGGGTATACAGAGCCCCAGATAGGGTATACAGAGTCCCAGATAGGGTATACAGAGCCCCAGATAGGGTATGCAGGGTCCCAGATAGGGTATACAGTCAAAGGATAGGATTATACAGGGTCCCAGATAGGGTATACAGTCACCAGATAGGGGTATATACGGCCCCAGATAGGGTATACAGTCACCAAATAGGGTAAACAGTCACCAGATAGGGGTATACAGGTCCCAGATAGGGTATACAGTTACCAGATAGGGGTATACAGGGTCCCAGACAGGGTATACAGTCACCAGATAGGGGTATACAGGTCCCAGATAGGGTATACAGAGCCCCAGATAGGGTATATAGGGTCCCAGATAGGGTATACAGTCACAAGTTTGGGCATACAGGGTCCCAGATAGGGTATACAGAACCCAAGATAGGGTATACAGGGTCCCAGACAGGGTATACAGTCACCATATAGGGTATACAGAGTCCCAGATAGGGTATACAGTCACCAGATAGGTGTATACAGGGTCCAAGATAGGGTATACAGTCACCAGACAGGGGTATATAGGGTCCCAGATAGGATATACAGTCACCAAATAGGGTATACAGTCACCAGATAGGGCTATACAGGGTCCCAGATAGGATATACAGTCACCAAATAGGGTATACAGTCACCAGTTAGGGTATACAGGGTCCTAGATAGGGTATACAGAGCCCCAGATAGGGTGTACAAGGTCCCAGATAGGGTATACAGTCACCAGATAGGGTATACAGGGTCCCAGATGGAGTATACAGAGCCACAGATAGGGTATACAGGGTCCCAGATAGGGTATACAGTCACCAGATGGGGTATATAGGGTCCCAGATAGGATATACAGTCACCAAATAGGGTATACAGTCACCAGTTAGGGTATACAGGGTCCTAGATAGGGTATACAGAGCCCCAGATAGGGTATACAAGGTCCCAGATAGGGTATACAGTCACCAGATAGGGTATACAGGGTCCCTGATGGGGTATACAGAGCCACAGATAGGGTATACAGGGTCCCAGATAGGGTATACAGTCACCAGATGGGGTATACAGGGTCCCAGATAGTGTATACAGTCACCAGATAGGGTATACAGGACCCCAGATAGGGTATGCAGGGTCCCAGATAGGGTATACAGTCAAAAGATGGGGTATACAGGGTCCCAGATAGGGTATACAGTCACCAGATAGGGTATACAGGGTCCCAGATCGGGTATACAGAGCCCCAGATAGGGTATACAGAGTCCCAGATAGGGTATACAGTCACCAGATAGGGTATAAAGAGCCCCAGATAGGGTATACAGGGTCCCATATAGGGTATACAGTCACCAGATAGCGGTATAAAAGGTCCCAGATAGGGTATACAGTCACCAGATAGAGGTATATATGTTCCCAGATAGGGTGTACAGTCACCAAATAGGGTATACATGGTCCCAGATAGGGGTATACATGGTCCCAGATAGGGTATACAGTCACCAGATAGGGTATACAGGGTCCTAGATAGTGTATAAAGAGTCCCAGATAGGGTATACAGAGTCCCAGATAGGGTATACAGTCACCAGATAGGGTATACAGGGTCCCAGATAGGGTATACAGAGTCCCAGATAGGGTTTACAGAGCCCCAGATAGGGTATACAGGGTCCCAGATAGTGTATACAGTCACCAGATAGGGGTATACAGGGTCCCAGATAGGGTATACAGTCACCACATAGGGGTATATAAGGTCCCAGATAGGGTATACAGTCACCAGATAGGGTATACATGGTCCTTGATAGGGTATACAGAGCCCCAGATAGGGTATACAGGGTCCCTGATAGGGTATACAGTCGCCAGATAGAGTATACAGAGTCCCAGATAGGGAATACAGTCAGCAGATTGGGTATACAGAGCCCCAGATAGGGTATACAGAGTCCCAGATAGGGTATACAGAGCCCCAGATAGGGTATACAGGGTCCCAGATAGGGTATACAGTCACCAGATGGGGTATACAGGGACCCAGATAGGGTATACAGTCACCAGATAGGGTATACAGGGTTCCAGATATGGTATACAGAACCCCATATAGGGTATACAGGGTCCCAGATAGGGGATACAGAGCCCCAGATAGGGTATACAGTCGCCAGATAGGGTATACAGAGTCCCAGATAGGGTATACAGAGCCCCAGATAGGGTATACAGGGTCCCAGATAGGGTATACAGTCACCAGATAGGGTATACAGGGTTCCAGATATGGTATACAGAACCCCATACAGGGTATACAGGGTCCCAGATAGGGGATACAGAGCCCCAGATAGGGTATACAGAGTCCCAGATAGGGTATACAGTCAGCAGATACGGTATACAGAGCTCCAGATAGGGTATACAAAGTACCAGATAGGGTATACAGAGCCCCAGATAGGGTATACAGGGTCCCAGATAGGATATACAGTCACCAGATAGTGGTATACAGAGTCCCAGATAGGGTATACAGTCACCAGATAGGGGTATATACGGTCCCAGATAGGGTATACAGTCACCAGATCCGGTATACAGGGTCCCAGATAGGGTATACAGGTACCAGATAGGGTATACAGGGTCCTAGATAGGGTATACAGAGCCCCAGGTAGGGTATAGTGGGTCCCAGATAGGGTATACAGTCACCGGATAGGGTATACAGTGTCCCAGATGGGGTATACATTCACCAGATAGGGGCATACAGGGTCCCAGATAGGGTATACAGTCACCAGATAGGGGTATAAAGGGTCCCAGATAGGGTATACAGTCACCAGATAGGGGTATATAGGGTCCCAGATGGGGTATACAGAGTTCCAGATAGGGGTATACAGGGTCCCATATAGGGTATACAGTCACCAGACAGGGTTATATATGGTCCCAGATGGGGTATACATTCACCAGATAGGGGTATACAGGGTCCCAGATAGGGTATACAGTCACCAGATAGGGGTATATAGGGTCCCAGATGGGGTATACAGTCACCAGAAAAGGGTATACAGGGTCCCAGATAGGGTATACAGTCACCAGATAGGTGCCCCCCACCCGAAATCGGGACAAGTCCCGCACTTACCCCATCTGATAGGCAGGCTGGTGTGTGCAGAGATCGGCTTGCAGTGAGCATGCTGAAACCCGGCGGAGTGCTGTGTCTGCGTGAGTAATCACACAGCCAGCACATCCACCACAGTCCCGCCCCCGCCCACAGCATCCAATGCCAGTCAGTCACTGGCTCAGGACAGCCACTTAGTGAAAGCAAGTGCGCCTCTTTGGCGCACTTGCTTTCACTTTTATGACTGACCAATCAGCTCCCTACTTGCTGTCAGCGGTGGGGAGGTGGCGCCGAAACGCCCCTTATACACCAGCTGCTGCTGCTCTAGGTAGAGAGGAATCTTTAGAATATTGCAGGCTGAATGCTATGAATGGCTTAGCCACAGTATGATGCAGTACTGTAGAGTATAATGGAGAGCAGATAGTGATATTGAATCTCTGTTATAAAATAGCCCCCAAAGGTGTCTGCACATACCTGCAGCAGCCTCTTACACCTTCAATCATAGAGATGGACCAGTAGCAATTTGTGGGCCCAGGACTACCTGGAAGTGTCAGAGCTTTTCTTTTTAGAATGGCCTAGCATTTTGTCACGGCAAAATTCTGGGCCATTCTAAAAAGAAAAGCTCTGACACTTCCAGGTAGTCTTGGCCCCACAAATTGCTATTGGCCCATCTCTATGATTCGCAACCTCACTGGCCAAAATGGATATGTGGAAAGTAGGAAAGGGAGGTATGGCACATTGCAGACATTTACTTGCTCAGCATTAATGTAAGCTAAATACCACATTTTCATGCTGATGGAAGCTTCTTTGTGCTTAAATGTTGGTGGTTGGCATGAAGGTGACTAGTAGTTATTCACTAAATACTTACATTTGCCTATGCAATGCATTGTAGATCTTAGATCCAGGAAATCTCAAGTTCTCTATACATAATTAGTGGAAGATGCTAGCCAGTGTTGATCACTTCTTTTGGCCCTCTTGTATAATACTTGCATTATGCCTACTAGGCATTTTTAATATGTTAAATAAGATTGTATTGCTTTAAGTGGATGTAAACCCGTTTCATGCAATTTGAGCTGGGCACATATTTCTGCAGTGTTTTCTTATCTCTCTTCAAAGCACTAAGTCCCGTGGCTTTCTCCTGCTCCGTTCTTCTGTTATCAGCATGATAACTTTTGACAAGTTCTCTGACACAGGAGATAAAAGCAGCCTGACATTTGTGTTGGGGAGGTTGCTATAAACAGATTATCAGACAGCTAAACTATTCACAGAACAGCTCTTAGAGTCTCTGCCTACGTGGACGGGGATTGTGTGCCTTTCCTCCAATCAGCTGCCTCTCTTCAAAGCACTAAGTCCCGTGGCTTTCTCCTGCTCCGTCCTTCTGTTATCAGCATGATAACTTCTGACAAATTCTCTGACACATGAGATAAAAGGAAAAAAAGGTCTGGTGTCACCCATTGTGACACCCCTCCATCCCTAAGGGTCCTTTCCCGCATACAGACCGTTCAGGTCCGCATGTAAGTTTCTTAGGTGGACCTGAACAGACACTCCATGTACTCCTATGTAGCGGCGGATGTCATTAGTGACATATCCGCTGACATCCGTTTCACTCCGATCTGCTAAATCCAGATGGATGGAAACCCTATTTTCCATCCGTCTGGCGGATTGGATGAAAACAGACAGGCGGTCCATTTTCATCCGATCTCCCCTAGAGGAGAGCGGAGCTCTGACAGTTTCATCCCTAAGTGGTTAAATCAATTGTTTTTTCAGAAGCAGGTATTTTAATAATGCTTAAAGTGAAACAATAAAAATGAAATATTCCTTTAAATATCGTGCCTGGGGGGTCCCTTAGTCTGCCTGTAAAAGGGTGCACCTCTGTGATGTTTAGAGCATAGCCAGAGCAAAATGACATTTCCAAAGGAAAAATTGTCATTTATCATCGCAGCCGTAATATATTGCCGGTTCCCGGCAATATACAGAAAAATCACTGAAAAAATTTGCGTGGGGTCCCCCCCAGTCCATACAAGGGCCTTCGGGGGCCCTTTTGCCAACATTTTAAAAAAAATTGATGATAGGTCCCCCCTGAAATCCAAACCAGACCCTTATCTGAGCATGCAACCTGGCCGGCCAGGATAGGGGGTACAAGCGAGTGCCCCCCCGAACCGTACCAGGCTACATGCCCTCAACATGGGGAGCATGGGTGCCATGTGCACGAAATGCATTATGGGGTGCTCCGCAGCGGCGAAGTCACTGCAAGCGCCCCATAATGCTCTAAATTGTTCCAATGTTCTAAATTCAATGAAACTTACGTTCGACTTGAGCCGCGATCCCATCCCTACCAATCACATGAGATAGAATGTTTCAGGCCTGTGCTTGAAATCTGTATTAAATAAAAGTGATTTATTTTGCATATACAGTGGGTACGGAAAGTATTCAGACCCCCTTAAATTTTTCACTCTTTGTTATATTGCAGCCATTTGCTAAAATCATTTAAGTTAATTTTTTCCCCTCATTAATGTACACACAGCACCCCATATTGACAGAAAAACACAGAATTGTTGACATTTTTGCAGATTTATTAAAAAAGAAAAACTAAAATTTCACATGGTCATAAGTATTCAGACCCTTTGCTCAGTATTTATTAGAAGCACCCTTCTGATCTAATACAGCCATGAGTCTTTTTGGGAAAGATGCAACAAGTTTTTCACACCTGGAATTGGGGATCCTCTGCCATTCCTCCTTGCAGATCCTCTCCAGTCCCATCAGTTTGGATGGTGAACGTTGGTGGACAGCCATTTTTAGATCTCTCCAGAGATGCTCAATTGGGTTTAAGTCAGGGCTCTGGCTGGGCCATTCAAGAACAGTCACGGAGTTGTTGTGAAGTCACTCCTTCATTATTTTAGCTGTGTGCTTAGGGTCATTGTCTTGTTGGAAGGTAAACCTTCGGCCCAGTCTGAGGTCCTGAGCACTCTAGAGGAGGTTTTCGTCCAGGATATCCCTGTACTTGGCCGCATTCATCTTTCCCTCGATTGCAACCAGTCGTCCTGTCCCTGCAGCTGAAAATCACCCCCACAGCTTGATGCTGCCACCACCATGCTTCACTGTTGGGACTGTATTGGACAGGTGATGAGCAGTGCCTGGGTTTCTCCACACATACCGCTTACAATTAAGGCCAAAACGTTCTATCTTGGTCTCATCAGACCAGAAAAATCTTATTTCTCACCATCTTGAAGTCCTTAAGGTGTTTTTTAGCAAACTCCATGCGGGCTTTCATGTGTCTTGCACTGAGGAGAGGCTTCCGTCGGGCCACTCTGCCATAAAGCCCCGACTGGTAGAGGGCTGCAGTGATGGTTGACTTTCTACAACTTTCTCCCATCTCCCGACTGCATCTCTGGAGCTCAGCCACAGTGATCTTTGGGTTCTTCTTTACCTCTCTCACCAAGGCTCTTCTCCCCCGATAGCTCAATTTGGCCGGACGGCCAGCTCTAGGAAGTGTTCTGGTTGTCCCAAATGTCTTCCATTTAAGGATTATGGAGGCTACTGTGCTCTTAGGAACCTTAAGTGCAGCAGAATTTTTTTTGTAAC
>BLSH010241352.1:46628-80965 GCA_018402905.1 Glandirana rugosa
ACTGAACCACCGAGGTCCGAGGTCGTGACTGAGATTCTCCACTCCCGGAATGTAAATTGCGGAGAGCGCCGGGACATGTTGTTCCGCCCAGCGGAAAATCAGAGCAGCCTCTGCAGCTGCCGCGGAACTCCTTGTCCCTCCTTGATGGTTCACATACGCCACAGCTGTGGCATTGTCCGACTGAACCCGGACAGGGAGGCCATGCAGCCTTGTCGACCAACGGGACAAGCAAAGCCTGATCGCTCTCAGTTCCAACACATTTATCGGAAGTCGAGCTTCCTGAGCTGACCAACGGCCCTGAGCAGACAACTGACCCAACACCCCTCCCCAGCCCGTCAGGCTGGCATCCGTCGTTACAATCGACCAGATGAGGGGAAGAAAAGACTTTCCCAGAGTCAGTGCTGGAGCCTGGAGCCACCAAGTCAGTGATCCCCTGGTCTGGTGGTCCAAACGGATCAGTCTTTCCAGAGAAAAGGGAGATTTGTCCCACCTTGACAGAATCGCCTTCTGCAGGAGCCGAGTGTGACTCTGGGCGTAAGGTATCGCCTCGAAGGACGAAACCATGAGTCCCAACACCCGCATGCAGAACCTTAGGGAGGACCTCCGGCGCGACAGTAGGGTCCAAACCGCCGCTTGCAGCCCCAATAGCTTGTTGGGAGGCAAGAACACCTTCGCCTGCAACGTGTCTAGAATCAGACCGAGGTATTCCAGGCGACATGAGGGGGCTAGCAAGGACTTTTGCAGGTTGATGAGCCAACCGAAGTCCCTTAGTGTAGAAGCCATGATTCTCACGTCCTCCTCCAAGGACACTACCAACTCTGCCCTCAAGAGCAGGTCGTCGAGGTACGCTACCACTGCGATACCCCTCTGTCTTAGCAGTGCTAGGACCGGTGCCAACACCTTGGTGAACACCCTGGGTGCCGAGGCCAGACCGAACGGTAGGGGCACAAACTGGTAGTGCAGGTCTTCCACTGCGAAACGCAGAAAACGCTGGTGTTTTTGGCAGATGGGAACGTGCAGATAGGCGTCCCTGATGTCCAGGGATGCCAAGAATTCCCCTTGATGCAGGGCGGCAACGACCGAGCGAATAGACTCCATCTTGAACTTCTGTGCTTTGACAAAGCAGTTCAGAGCTTTGAGATCCAGAATCGGCCTGACCCCGCCCTTTTTGGGTACCACAAAGAGGTTTGAGTAAAAACCGCAGAACCTCTCCTCCAGTGGAACTGGCACCACGATGCCCATGTCCGCAAGGGACTGGACCGCGCTTAACAGTTCCTCCAAACGCCCCTGCGGAAGTCTTAGGTTTGAGGGAAAGAACCTGTCTGGAGGCAGAGCTTTGAACTCTATCCGGTAACCGGTGGACACCACATCCAGGACCCACCGATCGGAGATGTGAGCTGTCCAGCAGTCCACAAACTCCAATAACCGGCCCCCACCCGAGATATGGGTGGGGGCAACCCGTCACGCTGAGGAGGGCTTAACCTCCGCTTTTCAGGGCTTTCATAGCCAGGTTCTCTTACCAGACCCAGCCGGGGCCTTACCGGACTTGGAACCCGCTGTACCTGAGGCACGAAAAAACTTTTTCTGCCCAGAAAAAGAGGGGCCCTGTCATCGGCGAAAGTCCCGCCGTTTGGGTTCCGGAAGAAAGAGACTCTTCCCCCCCCCCCCCGTGAAATCTTTAATGATTTCGTCCAGCTGTGGTCCAAACAAACGACCCCCCTGGAAGGGAAGGTCAGTGAGGCGTTTCTTAGACGCCTGATCACCCGACCAAGACCTCAGCCACAACACCCGTCTGATGATTATGGCAAAAGCTGAAATTTTGGACATGATGTCCAACAGGGAGTCGCACAGATAATGGAGGCCTTCCACCACGTGTTGCACCTTATGCAACTCATTCCTTGCACAATTGCAACGCCAATTTTTGCACACTGAGGAGAGGCACTCAAAAGGGACTGCGTTGACATTGCTGAGGCCAGAGCTGGCCGCATAGCAAAACCTGCTACCTGAAAAATAGCCTTAGACACCATTTCCGTGCGACGATCCGCCGCGTCCTTAAAAGAGGGAGAACCCTCCACAGTAAGGGTGGTAGCCTTATTTAGACGGGCCACCGGTGGGTCCACCGAAGGGGAAGCCCACCGCTTAAGGAAAGCATCCTCAAAGGGATAGCGCACTGCAAAACGCTTAGGCAAAGTGAAGGAATTTTTGGGGGAACCCCATTCCTTAAAAACAGCCCGTTCAAAAAATTGATCATAGGGAAAAGCCCTAGGGGACTTAGGAGGCCTCATAGACCCACAGACATAAGTGGAAGTCTGCGCCTCCTCAGACTGAGCAAGGCACAGAGCCTGGCGAATGTCAGCAATTAGCGCTGCTACAATTGCCTTGTCGCGCGCCACTGAGGCCCCCTGGTCCTCTTCAGTGTCTGAGAGGACCAATTCACCCTCAGAGAGTTCCACGGGGGTCCCCGTGACAACCGAGTTGACTTCATGATCTGAATCCTCGCCTGAGGAGACATGGGGGGCCAAGCGCTTAGCAGGGGGCACAGGGGCCGGATCAGTAACCTTAGGAATAAATTCCACAAAAAGAGCCCGCAAGAGTTCCAAAGTGACCGCAGGGGCTTGTGCGGAGCGTTGCTCAGCCGGCTCCAAAGCAGAGGGCGCTGCAGGGTCCATAGCCACCGCGTCGCCGTCCCCAGACATAGGCCTGAATGGGACGCCCCCCCACGTATCACCACCACCACCCAAGACCACCCAGGGAGCCTGGGAGGACAAGCCCACCTAAATCCACACCCCAAGGAGCCAGCCAAACCTGCTGCTTCTAGCCCTGTAGCGCTGTGAGAGAAAAAAGGCGCCTGAGGACTGTACCACACATGCAGCTGCCGCTTCTCTGAGGAGAAAGCGCGCGCAGTTACACAGAGTGTAATACCAAAAACCGCCACCGGGGAGAAAATGGCGCTCGCGCAGCATGAGCCAACCGACACAAAATGGCGGCGGCTAAAAACGCACGCGAACGAACGTTCCCCAGTGGGAACACCGGTACAGGCCCCAGGGCCCTCAATAACACAAACGTGACGCCGCGAGAACGCGGCAGACCAGAGAGGGGGGGCCGTGGGGTGGGGGGGTCAATGCAATAAGTAGGTGCCCCCCTGACAGGGAAAAAAGCTACCGCTAAAATAAAAAACTGCCCCGGATGTCGCCCCCCCACGCCCTAAGGGCGGAGGAGGGGTCCACTCACCAGTCCGACGGGCGTTGCGTGTAGCCACCCAAAGCAGACTTTCCCCCCTTGTCCCGGGAAGGATTGCTGCTGGCCAAGGCCACTGGAAAGGCAAAAGCCAGACACTGGGCACAAGTGGCAACAGCCACAGGCCGCCCGCACGGAACGGGCCCTGAGCGACGCAGCCCTGTCATTTTAGGGTAGGTCGTCAGGAGGTGGCCGGGCAGGGCAAAGCTTTGGATTCGTGATATCCGCTCTATGCCAAGGCCGGCTACTTGATAGAAGTCTTCATCTTTTTCATAGAGAAAATTTACATGTATAAAAATGCAGGTCCCATAAGGGAACCCAGTCAACTCCTTTGCACTAGGCAAACAAAACTGGATGCTATTGGCCAGCAGGGGGTTTTATAGGCTCAGGTGAGGACGGCCCCCATGGGAGGGGCCAGCCTATCCCTGATGCTTTTGCATCTGTTTTGCCTAGTCACTCCTGATAGGACGACATAAAACCCACGTGTCATTTAAGAAGAGCTGCGTCTGTCACTGAACGTAAGAGAAATGTTATTTTTAAATTAGCAGTGATCTATTGATGCTTAAAGCGAAAGCATAAAAATGAAAAATGTCTTTCAATATAGTGCCTGGGGGGTCCCCTTAGTCTACCTGTAAAGTGGCACATCTGTACCACGTAAAGAATCTGCTGCAGCAATAATTGCATTTATAAAGCCAAAAAAAATTACATTTTCCCTGCAAGTTTCCTTTATTTTGTAAGCAACGGCTTGGAGAGCCAGTCTGTATGATGAGGCTACAATGTAGTATACTGGGAACAAGATTCAAGATATTTTTGGATAAATTCTGGTATCTCTTTCACAGACTTTGGATAAAATTAACGGGTGCAGAAAAATTGGGTGTTGGTGGCGTCTTCACACCATAACCCTATAAGAGGTACTCTTGATGAAAGCAAGAATTTGCCTTGCTGTGAAAAATTGCAATGATATGCACTTGTCAAACAGGTGCAGAAAAATTGGCCTTTGGGTGTCGGTGGTGCCTTCACATCGTAACCCTATAGAGATACTCTTGAAAGCAAGAATCGGCCTTGCTTTAAAAAAAATTACATTTGATGCAACTGTCAAGCAGGTGCTGAAAAGTTGTTTTTTGGGTGACCACCTGAAATGGCTACAGACTCTTCTGGCCTGCTTTAGCAGATATTCCAACCCTGGGTACATATTTAGGAGGTGCTGCACCACCAAATTGAGGACATGTGTCAACTTTCCCTGTCTAAGAACGGACAGGAGGTTTGTGCCATTATCCCACGTCACCATTCCTGGCTCCTACTCACGTGGTGTGAACCACCTCTGGGCCTGTCCCTGCAGAGCTGCAAGAATCTTTGCTCTGGTGTGGTTCCTGTCCCCTAGACACACCAGCTGAAGCACTGCGTGGAACCTTTTCGCCTCACTCATTGAATAGCTCTTTGAATGCTTAGGGGGTACTTGAGGTTCATAGGATAATTCAGCAGAGGAGGGCATGGAGAAGAAGGAGGGGGAGGGGGTAGAGCTGACAAATCTCGCATCATCACCAGCTGTATGGAGACATGGGGGCACAACAAGCTACAGCACTGAGCCCTGTCCTGCATCCTTCCATGTTGCAAGCAGAGTTACCCAGTGTGCTGTGAATGAAATATATTGTCCCTAGCCATGCTTGTTGGACCACGTGTCAGGAGTAACGTGGACTTTGCAGCTGACTGCCTTGCCCAATGATGCCACAACACTGCCTACCACGTGATGGTAGAGACATGGAATGGTCTTACTTGAAAATAAATAGCGATTGGGAACCTGCCATTGTGGTACAGCACATTCTGCAAATTCATGGAAGGGGGCAGAACACACCAGGTGGAAAGGCAGAAGTTGGAGAGCCAGCAGCTTTGACAAGCTTACATTTAGACACTGGGCATGTGGGTGGCAAGGACTGTATTTTTTTTCTCCCCTGCATCAGATGGGCCAGAGAAGTTTGCCAGCTATAGTTTACAGCTGATGGTGTGCTGCTGGCAGATGTGCTGCAGGGACCTGGAACACCCTGTGTTATACCCTCATCCCTGTCAGTGGAGGCTGCTGAGAGGTCATGAGGTATAGCAGGGGCAGACTGAGGTGAGTAAGGAGGAGGAGGGACAGATCGGTGCCCCTTTTGTGTGGCTTTTAGGTGCTCTTGCGAATGGGCTGAGTGGTGGGAGGTTAAATGCCTTGTCAAGCATGTGGTACCCAAATGGCTGGTGTTTATGCCACGTTTGAAGTGCTTGAGACAACTTTTTAAAAAGGCCCAGACAGCTGAGCTGTAGGAAGTGGGCCAGGAGATAACAGCTCCACAATGTGATGGAATAGGGTGGCTGCTCTCTGGTCTTTCATGATGGCTGCCTTGTTGGGGTTGTGCCTCACCCTCACTTTCCTTCTCTGCTCTATCTGGCACCCAAGTCGCATCAGTGACCTCATCATCATCATCTCCTCCATCCTCATTACCACTGGAGACAACTTGGCAATATAATGCGGCTAGGGAACATGAATGCCATTTTGTGTAACAGTGTTCTCCCCTCTCTGTGGGCTCATGTTCCTGCCTTCCTCAACCTCAGAACCAACATCTGAATTGAGTAATGGCCATGCATCATTGAGGAGCAAGTGGCTAACGCTGTGTTGAAATACCTCCGCTGACTTCTCCATGCCTGATGCTGGGGCTATGGCAGGAATAACTGTGGACAAGGAGGCAGGTTTAGCCACTCTGACAGCTGCAGAGTACTAGGTACTAGTCTCTGCTTGGGTAACAGAGGATGAGGAGGATGAGGAGGATGAGGATGGTTTAGTAAGCCAGTCCACCACCTCCTCTGCATGCTGTGGCTGGATAGCACAGGCAACATCACTAAACAGAGGAAATGATGCTCTGCCTGAGGACTGACCATTTCCAACTTTGCCTGTGGACACATACGCTGTTGGATCACTTACAGTGCCATGGGAACATCTGCCTCTCCTTGTTGTCATCCCAGACATGATGGGGGTGCTTATTAACCAAATGTAATAAAGAGGTGTAAATGTGTACATGGATGCACTTTAATCAATGGAAAGTGGTGTTTGGTGCACGAGTACTCGCTACACAGACACACTCCGCGGATACACTACAATATACTGCAATATAATGTGTCAAACGTGCATTAACGCACAGAACTATATGGCGTTAAATTTGCAGTAACGCAATTAAATATATGGCGTTAAACTTGCAGTAATGCACAGACATACTGTATATGACATTAAACTTGCAGTAACACAATGAAATATATGGCGTTAAACTTGCAGTAACGCAATTAAATATATGGTGTTAAACTTGCAGTAACGCACAGAACTATATGGTGGTGAACTTGCAGTAATGCAATGAAATATATGGCGTTAAACTTGCAGTAACGCACAGAACTATATGGTGTTAAACTTACAGTAACGCAATGAAATATACGGCATTAAACTTGCAGTAACGCACAGAACTATATGGCATTAAACTTGCGGTGATGCACAGAACCACAGTATATGGCGTTAAATTTGCAGTAACGCACAGAACTTTATGACGTTAAACTTGCAGTAATGCAATAAAATATATGACGTTAAACTTGCAGTAACGCACAGAACTATATGGCGTTCGACTTGCAGTAACGAAATTTAATATATGGCATTAAACTTGCAGTAACGCACAGAACTATATGGCGTTAAACTTGTAGTGACACAATGAAATATATGGCGTTGAACTTGCAGTAAAACACAGAACTATATGTCGTTAAATTTACCGTAACACAATGAAATATACAGTGTTAAACGGTCACTACACTCACACTATCTGAACTGTCACTAGATACACACTAATGTAAAGATAAATGGTGATTGTCACTACGCTACACTGACACTAACTAAACTGTCCCTAGATGTACACTAATGTAAAGATGAATGGTGGTCATCACTACACTACACTGACACTAACTGAACTGTCCCTAGATGCACACTAATTTAAGGATGAATGGTGGTCGTCACTACACTTCACTTACACTAACTGAACTGTCCCTAGATGCACACTAATGTAAAGATGGATGGTGGTCACACACTACGCTGACTGGACTATCCCTAGATTGACACTAATGTAAAGATGAATGGTGGTCACTACACTCAACCTGACTATACCTAGAGTTACACTAAACTAATACTCTACACTGACAATAGACTCACTATAGCACACTATAGCACACTAACTGTCTAGTAGCACTGAACAGAGCCCTGTTCTATCTCTCTCCACGCCAATATCACACTGAAAATGGCCGTTATTGAAAGAATACTTTTATAGTGTGGGGCAGGACTAAGAGCAATGAGCCATGATTGAATAGAGTCATCATGACAGCGTCCAATCACGGCTCTGACAGTGCTCTGTGCCCTGATTGGGTGAAGCTTTCATTGCTTCAGCCAATCAGGGTTTTCAATACACTCTGCGGCGGCACAGTGCATTGTGGTCATTCGGTGGGCTGAACAAACGGTCGAACGCCCTGATAATTCGGTTGTTCGGTGAATGGGCGAACAGCCAATGTTCGGCCTGAACTCATGCTCGGGCCAAACCGTTCACCCATCCCTAGCCTCCACCACCATAAGAGAGAAGTGGATCAATTCAAGAAATGTTATCTACCGCTTTAAGATCAGCGTTTAAAATAGCTCATAGCGTTTTTCAAACTTTTTTTGCAATTCACTTCACTAAAATACTGCATGCACTATTTCTTGAAGTGATGCAGTATTTCAGTAGTGAAAACTTTCAGTATTCTAGTGCTGGCACCCACCGGCATCTTTAACAGCCCATGAATAGCTGGTTATACACAAAAGAAAAGGAAGAATGAAAAAAATGTAAAAAAAACACAGCACGAGGCCTCCCCAAATCCACACCAGGTCCTTCAGGTCTGGTATAGGTTTTTTGGGGAGCCTTACACCTAAATTAAAAAAATGTTGTTAGGTCCCCCCAAAATTCATGCCAGACCCTTAGCATGCAACCCAGCAAGCCAGGAAAGGGGGGGGGGGGGTGGACGAGCATCCCCATACCAGGCCACATGAACCCAAAGCGAGGAGGATATGGACCTCTTCCCCACATCGCTGGCCCAGTGGTAGTTGGAGTGTGGAGGGTGACTTATCAGAAACTGAAAGCCCCCTTTAATGAGGGGGCCCCAGATCCAGGCCCCCTATGTGGGTGACCCTGCCCCATTGTGATGTCATTTACCCAGCATGCCCCGGTCAATGACGTCCGAGGTATCTAACTTCCATGCCCCAACTGCAACTAGGCCCCTCCCAACCTGACTTTTATATGGGCCCTGGCTACACCCATTACATCGCTAAGGAGGGACTTCTCTAAATATGGGTCTATCGCTTGCTTATAACTTACCCCTTTACCAAGCTATATTGAGCACAGAGCCATTTAGTGGCCAGACAGCTAACGGCACTTGCTTAAAGGTGGCTGCCTCAATGTAGAGGCACAAACAGAGGAAGGGGCTGTCATCCAGTCTGGAGTTGGGCTTAATAATAAAGCTGCATAATAATGAACTGCTCTTACCAATTGAATGATACAGCTTCATAAGTATAAATTCCATCTTACTCTCTTCCCATACTTTACAATATAGAGCTTGTCAGTAATTATAGTATTTCACACACAACAGTTTCTTTAATTAATGCCCATTTAAAAAAAAAAAAAAAGCAGCCTGCCTTAGGATCTCATTCAAGGAGATGCAGCTCAGTCTTTTCATTTTCAACCGGCTTTTTAAGTGTCAACAATGGCAGCATGTGCATTGCAGTAATATTGCGTTCTGGTGTGAATGGGCCCTCAGTGTTCAGACCAAGGGACAGTTACTAATGTAAGCAGCAAACACTTCTTTGCAAACTGATATTTAAAACACAGGAAATTAACACAGATCAGTTCAAAAGTATTCCAGAAAAGGTAAGGTAAGTATATTTAGTGTAACTATGTATAGATAAATACCTAGCTGCTGCTCTAAAAATAAATCACTGTAAACATTCACTATATTAAATCATAGTAAAAAGCAGCGCTATAATCAATAAATAAATCAATAAACCATAGTGCAAATAATGCAATAATGTGCAAAAAGTTCATGCAAAGTCGCAGCAAAAGTGCCAGTGCAAACTATGCGTGCAAGACAAACTGGTGCAAAATTGCGACAATAAAAGTTGCCGTGTAGCCACGCCCCTCTGGTGTGATCACCTGCATGCGGTCTTTTTTGGTGATGGAAACAAGTATGAAGGATTGATGCTGCACACTTAAAGGAGGACTGTTTATGGACACTTTTATTGTCGCAATTTTGCACCAGTTTGCCAGCTGCAGGCACCATTCAGATATTGTTTTTTTCAGCCAGCGATTCTGAAAAGATACGCCACAAGATCACTTTTACTAGCGGCGGGAGAGGTGCCCCCCCTCCCACCGCTTTCCCGTCATCTACGCTGCTTACCAGACCCATCGGCAGCAGCGGAGATGATCGGATCCATCCCCCCCCCCAGTGTCTGTGAGCCAACTGAGTGGCTGAAGCCGCTCACTCGGCTCCATAGTATGGCAGGGCGAAAATTACATCAGAAGTCACGTCCGCCCAACGGCCTTAAAGGGCCCATTTTTTTTTTTTGGGCTGTCATTTTTTTCAAATATTTTTGTTTTCTTTTGCATTTAAATGTAAATATGAGATCTGAGGTCTTTTTGACCCCAGATCTCATATTTAGGAGGTCCTGCCATGTTTTCTTCTATTACAAGGAATGTTTACATTTCTTGTAATAGGAATAAAAGTGATCATTTTTTTTAAAAAAAAGAGCAGTGTAAAAATGAAAAGTAAAAAGTAAAATAATAATTAAAAAAAAAATGTAAAGCACCCCGTCCCTGCGAGCTGCGCGCAGAAGCGAACGCATACATAAGTCCCGCCCACATATGAAAACGGTGTTCAAACCACACATGTGAGGTATCGCCATGATCATTAGAGCGAGAGCAACAATTCTAGCACCAGACCTCCTCTGTAACTCAAAACTGCTAACCTGTAGAATTTTTTAAATGTCGCCAATGGAGATTTTTAAGCTGCAAAGTTTGTTGCCATTCCGCGAGCGGATGCAATTTTAAAGTATGACATGTTGGGTATCATTTTACTCGGCGTAACATTATCTTTCACAATATGGAAAAAATTGGCCTAACTTTACTGTTTTTTTATTTTTTAAGTAAAAAAACGGAATTAATTAAAAAAAAAAGTATGCTTGGAAGACCGCAGCGCAAATACGGTGTGACATAAAGTTTTGCAATGACCGCCATTTTATTCTCTAGGGTGTTAGAAAAAATATATATATATAACGTTTGTGGGTTCTAAGTAATTTTATAGCAAAGAAACCTGATTTTAAGTCGTAAACACTGAACCCAAAAAAACAGGCTCGGTATTGAAATTGCACTTATCCTGAAAATGTTGATTCACACGCTTTCTGCATGCTCATCTGTCCAACTGCTATTTCAATTTATTCTGTAGTCATATACAGCAATTGCAAGACAATTGAACCTTCATGAATACAGACTCACAATATAATTTTTTAACTAAATAAAGGCACATTAACGAAGAGCATAAAAATGAGTAAACAAATAAATAAAGATTTCTGTGAAACACTGTTATCATTACGTGCGTTAGTAGTGGTAATATTTCATCAGCATATTTGTTTTTATGAGAATTTTCCTTTCCATTTGCTTTGAAATTCTTGATACCAAATTGTAGTGTGAAGCATATTCAAACGGTTTACTATTAGGATGTTGATCTTGGCTTTTTTTTTCAATAAAACATAAGAATGAAACAAGGCACTGTAGTCTGGAACCAGGCACAAAATGAAGATGAAAGACTGGGTAACCCTCTACATTTTGTTTACAGAATACAGCTGGGAAATGTTAGATATTGCTGCATGCCAGAATAACACTTCTCTTTCATGATGCTGGGGCGGGAATGTACACACGCATGTAAAACAACAAACGTCAGTCAGCCAATAGTTGTGTCGCGGGAAGGGTTTGTACAACTGAACTAGCTCCTCTGTTGACCATTCAAAATATTCAGTACAACTTATTTTTTCATGTGGCTGTGGTTATATGCATCTGAGCTCTTTCTACATGTTTCCTAAGGCAGAACTAACTTTTAGAGATCAAAGGACATCAAGAGGTTTCTGAAACAGATACTTCAAAAGGGAAACACAGTAAATAAATAATATTCTTTGTAGCATTCTTAAAATAGATCTCTCGTTAAAAAAAAAGTATTTACCGTGCACATTTAAAATTTCATACTTAAAAAATAATAAAAGAACATGTTGACTTCCAAAAGTCAATTTCTTATTTTGCAAAGTATATGTTCACCTCTCTTAACAAATTAGATCAAAATAAAGTATATATTTACTTTGCAAAGAATACCAAACCATGTGCAAGGAAAATACCAATTTAAAAAATCAAATTTACTAAGTTAATTGTATTTTCTCTTTACAAAGTGAATTTTCTTTTAGTTTAGTGAATGAGGTCATGTTGTGTTGACTTCAATCATCTACTCGTGTGCAAGCAAAAGTACACTTTTTTCCATTTTCTTTGCAAGTGATTGAGTATTCTTTGTGACGTGAATTTTAATTTGATTCACCCCATTCAAAAAAAAAAGTGAAAATTCATTTTGAAAGTGAACTCGCTCTACTCCTTTAGCAAATTATGGTCATTAGGTCTGATTTACCAAAGCTTGTGTGTTTTTCAAAAATGTTCTTTCTGAATGCACTAAAGATTTACTTTACCAAGAGTGTACATTTGCAAAACAGCCACTATTTCCAGGTATATGAAATGTCATATGTTTCACAGTTACACACACTTTAAATAATATATGTGAGGTGATTAGATATGATAAATTGCCTATTTTGTCTGTCTTCACAATGGTCTTGAATGCCATAAATAAATAGAAAACAGTGCAGTGCAACAAAAATAAGTCTCTTGTACTGAATACCAACAGCAAAATATCAAAAAACTGTTACTGAAGAAGTCCCTACTTTTGGACGTAAAGCGTATAGGAGATTTGGGTTTTCCGTCATCTCGCGGCTATCTTACCATTGAGCCGAGAGTCAGCATTTGTGTTTAATATGTGCATTTGAGCTAGCACTGGGGGCAGCGCTTTATTTTGTAAGTGCACTATTCTACTTTTACTTTTTAAACCTTTTAAATTAGAGCATTAGATCTTGTGTGCTTCTCTTTTCTTTCCATATACATCAGATGTTCCTGAGTGCCTGGGGACCTGTGTACCCTTCCTATGGGAAAAGAGGAGTGGGGATCTGCCAAGAGTCTGTCAGAGCCCAGCTATTATCCCTGAGGGGAACAACACTTACTTTGACCTTCTTGTAATGCAGGGGTCATGGCTTTGAGGTGAGTGGATTGTTTGTATAGTGGTGGAACATGGAGCACTTTCTTGATTTGGATCACAGTATCACAGTGGTGAATGCATAAACTGATTTGACTTTAATTTACACTATTTGTGGACTATCATATGTGTTGCCCACTATAATCGTATTAGATGTGTATAGCACTTTTTTTATATTTTGGTGTTGATATTCAGTGCAAGAGACTTATTTTTGTCGCGATGCATTGTTTTCTATTTATATATAGCATTGATAAATGTTGTTATTTCACTTAATTAGTGTCAGCTGTCAGCATTATTAATATTTTTATTTCACATATTTGAGCACAGGATTTGTGTGTATATTGTGGTTGCGCTAATTGATTTTAGTATTATAAGATGTAGGAATGCCCTGTGATTCTTTTTTGGGGCACTTTTATGATAACTTTTCTGATGGGTGAGACCAACAATGGACACCATTACCCAAAAACATTTGTTTCTTTTGTTTTTTTTTTTTGTTTTTAAAGAAAAGGAAGAACAGTGCTATATGGGCTAAAAACAAGAGAAAATAAAAATGTTTATACCCTGAACATGTTACAGTGGAGTTCCACCCAAAAGTGGAACTTCTGCTTATCTGATTCCTCCCCCTGGTGCCACATTTGGCACCTTTTGGGGGGAAGGGGGGAGCAGGTACCTGTTTTTGACAGGTACCCTTCCCCACTTCCCGCAGACACTGCCACGGAGAGTCAGTCAGAAGTTCGGCCCCTTCCTCCTCCCCATGCTGCCAGGCCATTCAGAAAAGGCAGTGCGTTAGCAAATACCTTGGAGTGTTTACTTTCCAAAATGATTGGTTTTCGGGGTCCTGTACGTGGCTAGGCTCCCAAAAAGTCTCACATATGTGGTATCCCTGTACTCTGGATAAGCAGCAGAATGTGTTTTGGGGTGTAATTTCACATATAACTATGCCATGCATGAGTAATATATCATTTAGTGACAACTTTATGTAAAAAAAGAAAAAATTGTAATTTTCCCGAAACTTGTGGCAAAATATAAAATATTCCATGGACTCAACATGCTACTCAGCAAATAGCTTGGGGTGTCTACTTTCCAAAAAGGGGTCATTAGGGTGAATTTTAAACGTCTTGGCATTTTATGCCCAACATTAGACGCTTATGCCACACACCAACCACTCTTCTTCCTGCCCCTATGCTTCGGCTTATATGTTCTTTTTTAAACTGCGGTGGTGAAATCACCTCCTACAGTGCTGGAGTCTCTGATTTACATATTGTGAGAGCAAACTCTGTTGCTGTCAAAATAAATAAATCAGTGCTGCAGCTGAATGGTGTACCTGTAAAGCAAACAATGGCAATTGGCAATGGCAATCTGTGCCAAAAAAGAGTAAAAATATATACCAAAGCATAGGGGCAATCCATCCCTAATGTTAGGGGCAATTGGCCCCTAATGTCCACCCCTGCCCTATGCCTCAGCATACAGTTGTGCTCATAAGTTTACATACCCTTGCAGAATTTATGATTTCTTGGCCATTTTTCAGAGAATATGAATGATAACACAAAAACTTTTCTTTCACTCATGGTTAGTGTTTGGCTGAAGCCATTTATTATCAATCAACTCTGTTTACTCTTTTTAAATCATAATGACAACAGAAACTACCCAAATGACCCTGATCAAAAGTTTACATACCCCAGTTCTTAATACCATGTATTGCCCCCTTCATCAATGACAGCTTAAAGTCTTTTGTGGTATTTGTGGATGAGGCTCTTCATCTTCTCAGATGGTAAAGCTGCCCATTGCTCTTGGCAAAAAGCCTCCGGTTCCTGGAAATTCTTGGGCTGTCTTGCATGAACTGCATGTTTGAGATCTCCCCAGAGTGGCTCAATGATATTGAGGTCAGGAGAGTGAGATGGCGACTTCAGAACCTTCACTTTATTCTGCTGTAGCCAATGACAGGTCGACTTGACCTTGTGTTTTGGATCATTATCATGTTGGAATGTCCAAGTACTTCCCATGTGCAGCTTCCTGGCTGATGAATGCAAATGTTCCTCCAGTATTTTTTGATAACATACTGCATTCATCTTGCCATCAATTTTAACCAAATTTCCTGTGCCTTTGTAGCTCACACATCCCCAAAACATCAGGTGTACCTTTCATCAAAGGCCTTGTTGACTCCTCCAAATGTAGCGTTTATGGTTGTAGCCAAAAAGCTCAATTTTGGTCTCACCACTCCAAATGACTTTGTGTCAGAAGGTTTGAGGCTTGTCTCTGTGCTGTTTGGCGTATTGTAAGTGGGATAATTTGTGGCATTTGCGTAGTAATGGCTTTCTTCTGGCGACTCGACCATGCAGCCCATCTTTCTTCAAGTGCCTCCTTATTGTGCATCTTGAAACAGCCACACCACATGTTGTCAGAGAGTCCTGTATTTTACCTGAAGTTATTTGTGGGTTTTTCTTTGCATTCCAAACAATTTTCCTGGCAGTTGTGGCTGAAATTTTAGTTGGTCTACCTGACCGTGGTTTGGTTTCAACAGAACCCTTCATTTTCCACTTCTTGATTAGAGTTTGAACACTGCTGATTGGCAACAACCTTTTCACTCAGATTTTTTGACAATTCTTTTGCTTTCCCCATGACTCAGAATCCAGAAACGTCAGTGCAGCACTGGATGAAAGATGCAAGGGACTGTCAGGAGTCCATAAGCTCATTGACCTGTTTTACACTCACACTAATTACAAGCAAACAGATCACAGGTGAGGATGGTTACCTGTGTCAACTTGTGTGCATGTTATCAGGCCAAAATCACCAGGGTATGTAAACTTTTGATCAGGGTCATTTGGGTAGTTTCTGTTGTCATTAATATTTTAAAAAGAGTAAACACAGTTGATTGATAATAAATGGCTTCAGTCAAACACTAACCATGAGTGAAATGAAAAATGGCCAAAAAATCATAAATTCTGCCAGGGTATGTAAACTTATGAGCACAACTGCTCTTTCTTTTAACTGTGGTGGTGAAATCACCTCCGACAGTGCTGGAGTCCCGGCTCTACGTATTGTGAGAGTAAACCCTGTTGCTGTCAGAATTAATAAACCCGTGCTGCAGCTGAATGGCGTACCTGCAAAGCAAATGATGGTTAACAATAAAACAAAGTAACATTACAGTATAACAGTAGGACATACCTGCAAAGCGATAAAATGATAAAGCGATAAAACACAGCAACAGTAAAATACAGTAACAATAGAGCGAATAATAGTTTTTTGTTTTTTTATTTTTTTAAATTTTTTTTGCACTTTTATTTTAACTGTAAACTTTCCAGCTTAGGGTCTCTCAAAATGTGATGTTGGCCATATCATCTTTTGGGACCCTGTGTTAGTATGCCCTAGAACTGTGCAGTTCTGTACCCTACGCTAATACTCCAGTAGTGTGTGGTAGCGACGGAAACATTTACCGATGCAAAGACCAGGTTGGTCAGGATAGGAGGGACAATAATAGCGGGTGTCACATCTATATCCACGTTTTCTACAGACACAACATCTTCTTTGGGGTAAATGGATAGTCATAGATAGCGCCTCCCCACAAAGTGCATAACAAATAAATGAATAAACAAACATATAATTAATTGAATAAGTGTCCATTCATGATCAATCATTTCATGATTGCTCCAAAAAAAAGGTAAAAAGTGTCAAATAAATCAGTTCATAATTCAAAAATGCTGGTACTCAATGTATCAATCAACCAATAATCTTCTAAAGTGACACGGTGCTTGAAGGTGCTCATTAAAGTGCTCAGATATCGTTCCAAGTGAGGCGTGCAAAACTGTGCCGAACCCCCTTTGTGTCCCCACTCACCAAAAATTATTGACCAACTGCTTTTCAGTCAGAGGTCAAAACAGGCTTGTGCCAGTGGGAAGAGACAGCAGGAAAAAACGGACACTGGGTAATGGACCTCAGTCTTCATACACAGGAATAACGTCTAGATGGCTCAAGAACAGAAATATCCTCATGTGTAGACCATAAATAAATAACACTTTATTGCGCAAAACAGAGAGCTACTTACAAGATAGCAGATATAAAAAAGCCTGTTGACAGTGAGATGTCCACAGCGGTGTGCGTTCCACACTCTCCCTCCACTCAGACCGGAAGTGGCGTAGACGGCTGCGGCAACCAGAGGTGACGTCAATGCGTTTCGCCCTCGTTTGTTTAAGTATCTTCTTTGGGGTGCTCATTGGGTAGGGGTACCTCTGAGGACATCCGGAAAATGTCTCTCATGCAGTAAGCTCACTGCACTTGCATTAGGAAGTTGGGGCACAGCACCATCTGGAAACAAGGACTGTGATGATCTCTTCCTGGAATTTAAGGAAGGATCCAGTTCATCCTGATGCTTTGTATAGCACATAAGCGTTCAGCAGAGCCAATTGAAATAAGTATACTACGGGGTATTAATTACAGCGCCATCATCTGGTAGTTGAAGTCCACCCCTCCCGTGTTAAGGTTGTATTCATGGACACAGAGGGGCTTCTCAACAACACCAGTCGCCGTTGGAATTTGGACTGCCGTGTCTGCGTGAATGGAGGACAGAACGAAAACATTCCATGTGTTCCTCCACTTCACTGCAAGCAAATTATTATTGGTCCTGGAAGCAGAAAACACTGGCATATGGTGAATTGGGTCAGTGGACCAATATGACCACAACTCACTTTTTTTAGTTATGCCCATGTGGAGGGATAGGCCCAGAAAGGTCTTAAATTTAGAAACCAAAATAGGTTTCCATTCTCTGGCAAAAGTCAAAAAGGGATTTGCAACGATAAATTGACCAGCATACAAATTGCTTTGGTCCTCAATAGATCTATAGAGATCTTCCGTGAAAAACAGTGAATAAAAATCAAGGGACATAAAATCAACTGTTTCCACCTGAATCCTGGGATGGCCAGTGAACGGTGGAAGTACTGGTGCTGCAGAAATGGTGGGCTGTCAATCAGGGCTTGCAAGTGCATCAGGAAGATCAAAAATGGGCTCTATGGGCTTGTCTTTGTCTTCTTGGTGGCACTACTTGTGCTAGCCACCACACCAGCTTGAACAACAAAAACCCTGCGGTTGTTGCACCTCAGCAACAGAAGAACGTGGTTGGGTACGCCTGACCTTAGCAGGGACGACTACTCCATCATTAGAGCTATCTGTCAGGGTGCTGCTGCTCTCTACAGGTTTGTATAATGAGCCTGATTCTGGCAGTGAGGCTTCCCCATCGCTCTCATCGTGTAGGCCTCTTCACTGGTGTACCTCTGTGTGGACATGTTGGCCTCCAAATTTATAGGTACAGCTAGTGCGAATCACAGGTAAAAGAGCACCTGGTTGTCAGAGCCTGCTTCAATCGCTACCAAAAAATTAACTTTTAGCTTTCGCAGGGATTAGGCTTGACTCAGCTAACGCTGCAGTTATGTGTGCTGTGTTTTGTAAAGTGACAGAGATCTATTGATTCTGCACTTTGGGTGGGCTGGGCTGAATGAAGGTGCTGGCAGGTATCTGGGCTGATCCCACTAATGCCACATTTTTGGGAACACTACTGGGGGCGGTAATATAGTTCTGATCAGATCAAAAATATTGATCCGTTCAGACACTATCCACTTCAGCCCCGGAAGGATTTCACACTTTAGGACCAGAGCACTTTTTGCGATTCGGCACTGCGTCGCTTTAACTGACAATTGCGCGGTCGTGCAACGTTGTACCCAAACTAAATTTGCGTCCTTTTTTTCCCACAAATAGAGCTTTCTTTTGGTGGTATTTGATAACCGCTGCGTCATTTCTGATTGCCGCTATAAACAAAAGAAGAGCGACAATTTTGCAAAAAAACCCAAATTTCTTACTTTTTTCTAAAATACAATTCCAAAAAAAAAAATATAAAAAAACATTTTTTTTCATCGGTTTTGGCCGATTTATATTCTTCCTCATATTTGTGATAAAAAAAAAATTGCAATCGGTGTTTATTGATTGGTTTGCGCAAAAGTGGCCGCGTTTACGGATGATATGAATTCATTTCTGGGGTTTTTATTTTTTTAAATTTTTTACTACTAATGGCGGCGATCTGCGATTTTTAGCGGTACTGTGATATTGCGGCGGACATGTCCAACCATTTTGACACTTTTTTGGGACCATTGGCATTTATACAGCGATCAGTGCTATAAAAATGCACTGATTACTGTGTAAATGCCATTGACAGTGAATGGGTTAACCTGGAGGGGGCGCTCTAAGGGTTAACTGTGTTTCCTGGGTGTGTTCTAACTGTGTGTGGGCTGTCCTAGCAGGGGAAGGGGAGCGATCACAGCCTCCATGTAGAGGAAAGCTGTGATCACAGCCCTTCCCCCCTCACAGAACGGAGATCCGTGTTTATTTACACTGACCTCCGCTCTTTCACTGCGGGGGGGGCATCGCGGGTAGCCGGCGGAGATCGAGTCCGCCGCACCCGCTCCCTGGCCCCCCGAACACAGTGAGCGCACGGGCGTGCTCACAGTGCATGATATTGCAGCCGCCGTCGTATGACCTTCAGTGTCACTTACAACTCCACTTCCTCCTCTCCAACTCCTCTTACCGTTGGGGTCCCCCAAGGTTCTGTCCTTGGACCCCTACTATTCTCGATCTACACGTCCTCCCTGGGTCAGCTGATAACCTCCCGTGACTTCCACTATCCAAATCTATCTCTCTACCCCTCAGCTCACCCCATCAGTCTCCTCACAGATCACTGCCTTACTAACAGACATATCAGCCTGGATGTCACAGCACTTCCTCAAACTGAGCTCATGATATTTCCTCCACCACATGCCCCTTCCCCTGACTTCTCTGTTAAGATCAATGGAACAACTATTAGTGCGTCCCCACGTGCCAGGGTGTTAGGGGTAACCCTAGACTCTGAACTGTCCTTTCAGGACCACATCCAGTCCCTGTCCAAATCATGCTGCCTCAGCCTACGCAACTTCGCTAGAATACGCCCCTTTTTAACCAATGACAACACCAAGCTTCTAATTCACTCTCTGGTTATCTCTCGCCTCGACAACTGCAACTCTCTCCTCATTGGATTACCTTTGCATACATTATCCCCCCTTCAGTCAATAATGAATGCTGCTGCAAGACTTATCTACCTTACCAACCACTCAGTGTCCTCCACCCCTCTCTGCCAATCTCTTCACTGTCTTCCACTCACCCAACAAATAAAATTCAAAGTACAAAGAGAGAGAAAATGGGACTTTAAATGAAGCCTGCCACTGTGTGAATAAAAAATGTTGGTAAATAAGTCATGTCAATAGTTTATTGATTAAAGTGTAATTCTTTAGTATAAAATATTCTTTTCTATAAACCATGATATGTTGTAAAAAACAATCCCATCATGTACAATGACAATTATAGTATACATTTTAAGATACAGAAATCAAAGAAGAGAGACATGATTAACAATCAAATATTAAAATTATTCATCAGTAAATGGTATATACATGTAAAGGATGTATTAGAGGGCCCGAGTTTGTCTTGGCATCTTTAATGTAGACTCGATGCGTTTCATGGCATACAGCCATTCATCAGGAGTATGATGCACTAAGGACATTCTGAAAAGTACATAATGGGTCTGTAAATATCTGGTACCTCTGACAGGAATAATATGGTCTCAAAAGGAATAGTGACTTACCAAACAGCTTCACACAGATAGAGAGCCCGCAAACAGGGGATGGCAAGAGCCAGAGAAGAGGGGTCAGGCATGGGGCTGAGATGGGGACCCCATCCAAAACAGAGGGAGCAGCCAGGGAAGACCAGACCACCACAATGACTAACAGTGTGTTCAGTGTGCCCTGTGAAAGCCACACTAGACTGGAAATGAATGAGAGTGTGAAGATTGAGTGCATGACCTATGTTGAAGTGTCCTAAATGAGGTATGTGAAGTGAATGAGTGAGTAGAACTATGTGAAAGTTTCCATAGGGGACTAAATCCAAGGTAAATAAATGTGAAGGAATCAATTGACCACAGCAATGAACCATGAAACAAATGGATAACATGCAAGCAAATGTGTGCACAAAAAAAAAATCAGTGGATGTCAATGGGGAATGATGACCAAGTGAGTGGGAATAGGTGGGTGAAAAAGGCTGAGTTACCTGTATTGTATAACCTTGAAGAGCTGCTGTGCAAAGGAACCCTCTGGTGTGCATGAACCATGTGAAGTGGTGAGCCGGCCATCCCAAGCTGCCTATATCTCAGGTGGGGGGTGGGGCCCTATCAGCGTCATGCTAATGACCTGCTGTGTGAGCAGGACAAGGTGTGGGACAGTGGCTCCACCCATGGCCAGGTGAGCCCTCAGTGGAACCACGCCCACTTAACCCCCAGATGGAAAAGAGGGAAAAAAAGTAAATCAGCTCTGGGCATGGGAAAAGCCATGGGCAGAGATGCAATACAATGCATGACGCCGATGCATAGGAGGCAAAACCCCGTCCCCACACAAAGTGAGAAGGGGGAGATGACTGCCATGCATCGCAGCCCCGGAACCAGACACTGCCTGGCTCCCCACAGCCTCTCCGCAGAGCAGGCTCACTATGGTTGGCTGGAACCCAAAACGTGTATGTGTATATGTATATATACATACACACATATACATATATAACGCAGTCTGAGGTATCAGTATAAAAAAAGGTTGAAAATAAATGAGTATGGAACAGCTTATGGTTATATAAAAATTCAAAGTACTGACAATAATTTACAAGGCCATCCACAACTCTGCCCCCAGCTACATCTCTAACCTATTCTCAAAATACCAACCAAGCCGCCCTCTCCAGTCCTCCCAAGACCTCTTGCTCTCTAGCTCCCTTGTCACCTCCTCCCATGCTCGCTTCCAGGATTTCTCCAGAGCTTCTCCCATCCTTTGGAACTCCCTACCCCAATCTGTCCGACTGTCTTCCAATCTATCCATCTTTAGACGATCCCTGAAAAAATTGTCTTTAAAGAAGCCTATCCTGCTTCTATCTTATACTCTCTTACTTCCTACATCAGCTCATACCCCACAGCTTTTACATTTTGTATCAATTAACCCTCCCTCTTAGATTGTAAGCTCTAACGAGTAGGGCCCTCTGATTCCTCTTGTACCAAATTGTGATGTAACTGTACTGTCTGCCTTCATTTTGTAAAGCGCTGCGCAAACTGTTGGCGCTATATAAATCCTGTATTATAATAATAATAATAATAATAAAACTGGAGAGTGCAAAAGCTGGGGTAGCTGTGCACAGTAGCCAATCAGCTTTGCTTGTTTAATTAGGCTTTGACAGAAAAAAATGGAAACTGATTGGTTTCTATGCAGAGCTGTACCAGATTTTACACTGTCCAGTTTTTCTAAGTCAACCCCACGGAGATTTTGAATTTAATGTGCAAAAATGATTGTGTTAGTACTGTATATAATTAAAAACTATATATAGAAACATATTTTTTTAAATTATGAGACTTTGGTACCTTTATTTAAATCAAGTTGATCTCTTTTACATGCACATCTAAAAATATTTGAATAGACAATGTATGAATGTATAACAAATGAAGTATGAAGTACAATCTGTTAACATGTCACTACATCCAATAGGAAAAATGTACAAAACCTCTATAGAGATAGCGAAAGAAAGGACTTTAAAGGCTGCCATTCATAACCCCAATGTAAAGGAAAAAAACACTAGAGTATATCATATAGTAAAACAAAATACAAAATTTTGACAGAATTGTGGAAGGGGGGATTTTAGTGGTGCTCAAAAAGAGTATTGAAATCTATAACAAACATAATAAAATTAAATTTTGAATTGTTTATAGTTTAAAATAGTACATTCATTAAAACCATTTTTCTTAGTACATTGCACATTCATTATTCAAAGTGTGAAAATACTATGAGGTGTTGCATAGGTCTTAACGTCTCATTTACCAACATGTTTCGCCGACTGAGGCTTTTTCAGGGGAATATTGAGGGGTAGTTGTCACAAACTACGAGGCAATGAAAAAACATGAAAAATAGTGCCATAGTACAAAAGTTATAAAACTCATATTTATCAATAGAAATTGCAGCTCTGTGTTGCTAACAAAGGCTCCCTATAAATCACCCCGGAGACACCCGCAACCCATGCTGCCTCTACCAAAACACACCTCCAAGATGACCACTGCCTTGCTAAAGCAGCTGAGGGTAAAGGATATGGCTTGGCTAGCATGTCTCCAGACCTAAATCCTATTGAGCATCTGTGAGGCATCCTCAAAAAGAAGGTGGAGAAGCACAAGGTCTCTTAACATCCACCAGCTCCATGATGTCATCATGGAGGAGTGGAAGAGGACTCCAGTGGCAACCTGTGAAGCTCTGGTGAACTCCATGCCCAAGAGGGTTAAGACAATGCTGGAAAATAATGGTGGCCACACAAAATATTGACATTTTGTGCCCAATTTGGACATTTTCACTTAGGGGTGTACTCAATTTTGTTGCCAGCGCTTTAGACATTAATAGCTGTGTGTTGAGTTATTTTGAGGGGACAGCGAATTTACACTGTTATACAAGCTGTACATTCACTACTTTACATTGTAGCAACGTGTCATTTCTTCAGTGTTGTCACATGAAAAGATATAATAAAATATTTACAAAAATATGAGGGGTGTACACACTTTTGTGATATACTGTATAACCCCCTGGGTTGGTCTGTATGCCTCAACATAAGAGTAAGCATCCCTGAACCCCCCTTCCATTTTACTTGAATATGAGTATTTGCCAATTTTGATGAATTAGCACTAGATGTATTATTGTTACATTTGAAGATATACATTTTATAGAAATCTGTAATGACTTGTGAATAATTATGATTTATCATTACAATGATGTGGGATCTGCTGAGGAAGCTAAGTCTAGCGAAACGCGTAGAAATCAATATCTTTGTTTGGATCCTGCTTCATCCAGCCCATTGATACCTCTATATCACTTTGAATACTCAATATTTAATATAAATGTACAACATGTAAATGTCTGGGCTAGATATTGTAGTTATGAAGGATACAGGAGTGCAGTATATCCCTTATGGGATGTTTTCCCGCATCCTATATGGATGTTAAAAGTTAAAAAATATTTTAATGTATGCTTAATAAACTTTGTACATTGTTTTACTATATGATATACCATACTATATGATATGATATATGCTTTTTTCCTTTACATTGAAGTTATGAGTGGCAGCCTTTAAAGTCCCTACTTTCTCTATCCCTATAGAGGTTTTTTTACATAGGCATGAAGGTATACTGTACATGCTACAAATTAATAAAAGCAAGGAAAATACAAATAAGAAAAATACAAATACCAGAGATATATGGGGGCTGTATGAGTTGTTAATTCAGGAAACTTGCTGCATAGTTTAACTTCCTGTAGAAGTGTTCTCTAGATCAAATGCAGAAGTGTTGTCAAAATGTAGATAATTTAGTTTACAGCTGAATACAAAGTGCTCAGTATTCAGACACATTACATCATATGGGAATGGTGCAACATCTGGTTAATGTACATTGCAAAATGATCACAGTCATTTTCTGTTCACATTATTTATATTATATATTGCAAGGACTAAAAATCCTGTTAAAACATAGGATAAATATACTGTAGTTTGGTGAGGGACAAGGAGGGAGCTGATTTGGGGTTTGACTATCTAGATGTAGAGATGCTTATATGTTTTTTTTTGGGGGGGGGGGGGATTTGATTTTAAAAGTTAAACTAAGGATATGTTGCATCAGATTGTTCAGTCACAGGGACTACAGCAATTCAAAATAAAGCTTTGTTTCTTTCCTAAATCCAGCTGGACGAAGTTGGTATTGCGCAATCTGTGGGTTAAAGTGCCAAACTTATCATTTTATCCCCAAATTTAATATAGTGTAAAAACATTTGATTTTTTAAAGTGGCTCAGTGCGTAAATTCATTCAATCAAATATTGCATAAAAAAGTGGCTCAGTGCCGTAAACAAATCATAAACATATGTATATAGTACGCATTAATAAAATATAAAAAATTAATAAGTGAACCAGTGGATGATCAAATACAGACTTTCTGATATGTGCAAATGGACCAAGCTATTTCCCAATGTATCTCATTTCAAATGTCATATAAATGTCCATATATTACTAAAATCAATAAGACAAAAGTCTCATGAAATAGTCCCACTTGCTCCAACAGAAAGTGACTCAGTGCTCCAAGGGTGCTCAAAAGGGTCAATAAAGTGCTCAAATCATGCAGCTGGAGCCGATCTGGTGGGTCTCTTTGCACACCGCCAAAGGGGCTTCTGTGTTGGTGCTAGCCCCACTCGTGCTCCCAGAACTCTCACCTTAATGCAGTTAAGATGCGCCTTTAAATAGTCATCAAACTCATACACCGGACTGCCTTCTCCTTTAAAAGCATCCCTCTGTTCTCTCCACTCTCCTCTGCCAGACCTCCACTGGACTCCACTAGTAACTGGCGCTCAGATATCCCCCTCATATAAGTGGACAAACAGACAGGCTCCCATAGTGTAGCATCATCAAGTAAGGAACATTTATTAACTTACTAAGTGGCTGCTTACATCAAACATGGTAAAAATTAGCATTTAGGGTGAAAGCAACGGTGTTTTCCACCTCTCACTCTACTTCCGGTATTGTGTGTTCCGGCCATGTCCTACGCGTTACGTCACGTCTCGTGACTTCTTCAGGGTGCTAATTGGTTACTTTAAAACAAAGCCCATTTTTTTGTGATAAACAGAAGATTTATTTCAAGGTCATTCCAAGCAGGCCATTTACTAAAATGCTTCTGTGTACTACACAAATGCTATTAAAGTATACAATGCAGTAAAAGACTATTACTGAAAGAGTATTTCCACTTTTGCTGAGGAAAAAACAATTTCCTTTGAGTGGCCGATGTGCATAAGGATTTTAATGCACTTTTGTTGTAGATTCCTTCCTGTTAATGCTCCAAATAAAAAGCTGTTTGACTATGTCAATATGCAAAGTAAATCATAATGGGAGTGACCTTTTCATTATTAATCAGCTGATGCACTTGCAGTGTTCTAATGAGGAAAGTTAAAGTGTCTGCAATAATTAACTCTTTGGAAGTGTCTCACCAAAAATTAAGTCTGCCTTAAATCTGACTTGTATCTTGGTGCAGAGTTCTGGGAAAATCAGTGAGCCAATCACTCAGGAAAGGACATTTCTGGGGTAGTTCTGTACGCCAACTATATGAATGCAAGATAAATTGGCAAAGCCTATAAAATAGTAACAGGGCAAAGTATAACAGACAGTGAAACCTGGCTCTCCCCCACCGCCGAATGCCCCACATGATCTGGGGGCACTCGTGTGTGCTCGCTTCCAAGCCCCGCTCTGTGGGTCCATTGACACAGAGCGCGGCTCGGCCCCGCTCCCTCCTTACTGGCTGTGATTAACCTCTCTTGCTGTTCTTGTCCACATAGCTGAATCAAGATCAGGCTTAGGTAAGTATAAGGGGCCTGGGGGCTGCATGCATACGTTTTTTTTACCTCAATGCATTCTCTGCATTAAGGTAAGAAAACCATCTGTTTTTAGAACCACTTTAAGGTATTTGTCTGAACCATAGGCATCTAAATAGATAAGGACTCAGAGTATCTATACAACTGCAGCCTCCTCTGTATTTTTTCCTTCATCCAAGCATGCATGGATGCATTCATTAAGGGTAACATAACCAGAAATACATAGTGGTTATTATCTTTGGGCTGTGGACTTGGACATAAGCTGTAATGGCACACTGATTTGTTGTTAATGCAGATTGTGTGTATTGACATGTATCTGCATTGCGCTACAACACAATTGATGATGGATATTCATTGAGAGACTTTTTTTATTAAACAGTATGTAAACCCTACATTTCATATTCCTGATATGTGCCTGCTGTACCATGTACTTGTATGAAAATGTATCCTGTTCTCTTTATATTGCTTCCTTTGTGTGAAATCTCTGGTGTTCCTGCCAGTCCCTCTGCTTTTCCATTATAAACTAACCACACTAGGCATATGAGCACAGTGTGGTCAGGTCTCTAGCCTGCTCACCTCCAATGATCAGACTTGTCCTGACATGCCACTTTCATTGGGACAGGCTTGTCCTGCCTGTACAGCCTTTCACTGAAATGCTCAGTGTACTGTTGCTACTCTATCCCTCCAGCTCTTTTGCAGCTGAGAACAGAGGGAGCAGAGGGAATGGGATCACTTATAGAAAAGGGAAAAAGGTGTTTATATATTTTTTTATATCTATACACAAATGTTTTGCCTTTCGTTTCTATTTTAAACTGAATTGGTTGTTTTATAAGGTAACTGTTTGGGGGGTATGAGTAGGGGTATTATGGGTACCACTTATTCATTCACATAGGGTGGCAATATCTGGGTGCCCCCTAATTGGAAAGGAGGCTTCCAGATTCTGATAAGCCATCTGTCCGCAGACTCCCACGACCACCTGGCCATGGTGTGGGAAAGAGGCCCTTGTCCTTATCAACATGGAGACAAGGTGCTTTGCCAGGGGGAACAGAGTAACTCCCATGTTGAGGGTAAGGTATATGGCTTTAATGTTCTTCATTTTTTTGCATGGGATTCCCCATTAATATCTATAGCAGGCCTAAAGGGCTTGTTATGAATTATGGGAGGAACCCTTACACCACATTTTTTTTGTGTGGGGTCCCCAATTAATATCTGCATCAGAACCTAATCTAGTATAAGTGGATAGGAGAATGTTCTATTCTCCCTTCAGCAGCGGTGTAGATGTGATGGCTGTGATCTCTGTTGTGCTGCCCCGGGTGTCTCGGTGCCCAAGTCTCAGTCTCTGGCGAGTGGATAATCTGTGTGCTCACCTTGGCTCCTGCACTGCAAAGAGGAAGAGGTTTTCAGTGCAGTCAGGTAGAAGATGTTCTGTTTTTTTTTTCCTATTTGTTTTTTTCTTGTTTTGTTTTATTTTTGATTCTGTTTTTGCTTTTTTATGGTTTTAGTCTATTTTTTGTTTCTTTTCTTTTTTTGTATTTCTTGTTTGTTTATGTGCAGTGGGTGATTTGCATCGGCCCCAGCTGTGTCCCCATGTGGCTTTTATTTTGTTCTGCTTATTCTGTTTGACTTGCCTCTGTCACATGCCTGGTGGGTAGAGCCTAGTTTATGCAGAGGAAGGCCTCTCTTACACCTCTGACACGGGGCCCCTGGTAGAGTAGACAGGTGGCGCAGGAGTGCAGAGTTGCACGAGTGCCGGTAAACATGCTTGCTGTTGGGCTGCTGATCCAGTAGTCCACCAGATGGCAGTGGGTCTCCATGGGTAGGAACAGGCTGGTACTTAGCCAAAGAGCAGGTCCTAAGTTAGCTGGACAGGCGCTAGCAACTTGGTAGCTCTGGAGGGGCTGGAACGTAAGCAGAGTCAGACAAGCTGGGTCATACACAAAACGATCAGAACAAGTACAGATGTGGAGGCAGAAGAATGGTCAAAGAACAAGCCTGGGTCAATGCAGGTAGAAAACAGGAATAGTCAGGAACAAGCCCGGTCAATACTTAAAGAGCAGATACAGGTAACAGGAAACAGGAAACAGGATACTCACAGAACAATGTAGACGAGACAGCACTGATCCTGGGTGCTGATCCAGCTTAAATAGCCCATTTGCTGCCCTTATCTGTTACGGAATGCGCGGCGCACATTCACGCATGCACATATGCCTTTGCACATTAGCACGCAGTAAGGCTCCTCTTTTTCCAGGGATTCTTCTGCGGCTATTATTCTGTCTTCTGACAGAGCCTTCCTGAAAGCCTCCTTGATAATTCCTGCTGCTGGATTGTGTGTCACTTCCTGGTTGGCGCATGATGATGTCATGACGTTCGGCATGCCGTGACGTAATTTCCAACACAGCGATCATTTTGTTTGGCCTTTTTTCCTTTGTTTGTTGAAAGGATCCAAGTGGTTGGACATGACCACAATGTGGAACAGGATTCCCTCCAGCCATCCCAGGTGTCACTCCAATAGGTCATTGGGCGATACTTTGAGGATGGGTATTGGAAGGTTGGTCCTCGGGAGGCCCAGGGACTACTTAGGGGGTATTGATGAGCCTCCTTTTCCTTTCCCTTGGTGGTGGATGGACCAGAGATGTGTTATGATTATTGGAATATAACCAGTTTGGTAGATTTCTTCCCTTTGTTCATTTGTTTATATGGGACAGCTTGGTACCTGTTTTACGGTGGGGTAGGTTTTGTTTTAACATCCGTAGTCTGTTGTTCAGATTGGCTAATCCTGAAACAGCCCCTTTTGATCCAAATACTTCAAATTTTGGGTCTGAATCTTATTAAACTACACTATATTTGATCACTTCTGTTATACATGGCTCCATGGTTGGTATCTAGCTTTATCTGGTTTTATTGGGATATGGTTCCACCATGATTTTAATTTAGTTACTAATGATGGGATTTGATGATTCACAGATTATATGGCCTCATCTGTGAGCATTTATACACTACCTCTGCTTTATCGTCAGTGATTTGACATAAACCATTTTTGATGATGGAGTCTTTTTTTCTTGGACTCTATATCTATATGTGAACAGGTACTTAGCTTTTATCCTTTATTTTTAAATTACTCCAGATATATAGGATTGTATGTGCGGGCTTACCTGTGACCCCTTTGTTGGTTCCCTCCTATACCTCCCCGCAGCCTCGGAAGATATGACTGGTCTGCTGCAGATTTATGTTGTTTTTGTAAGTATATTGTTCTGTGTTGTTGTTTTTGGGGGTTTTTGTCCCCCCTTTTCCCTTCTCCTTCTCTTTTTTTCTCTCACGAGGATAGCTTTTCTGAGGGAAAAAAATGTTCATATGTGTAATGTGCATTGTGACCTTATGCGAGGCGCCACAATGGACAGGCGATACGTGTCGTCTCACATGCAATCATTTTGAGGCAACTAGCGAGAGTCCAACCTGGGTTTTGCCAGCCACTGTGGCAGAGCTGGTTCTGGCCCGGTCTTTCTGGTCCACTCAAACCCCTCCACCTGCATTTAATAACCAGGAAGAGAACAGAGGAGAGCTTGATCCTGGATCTCGGAAGGAGAAAGCTGAGAGAGTTCTGTGTGCTAATTTGGACTCTAAGAACAAGGTTTGCAATGTGCTTATGTTTTGTGGGGGTCAGGGACAGCCCCACACTGTATAGAGAGGAATCTGTTTGTTTAGTTTAGCGCCGGATGGCGAGGTTTTGTTTTCTGTTTTTGTTTGTGTTTTGAACTTGCAAACCTGAAGTAATAAATCTGGCAAGCCGTCAGATTTTAAAGAAACTGACATCCATGCTGAATCTTTTCCCCTAAAAGTGATCCCCACTAGCTAATCTCCCACAGCATGTATACCCCTGCATCCTCATTTATTGTATATTATTTCCTTTTTTCAACTATAGATATAGGATGTTTTACACTGGATATTTGTCTTGTATGAGTAAATTTTCTGAAGAAATGGCAATTGCAAAATGCGTCAATGACTCAATAAATATGACAGCAATCCTGTTTTGTGTGTAAAATAAGTGACTTTCACACTTCTGTTTTTTTTTTCTTTTTGAAAAAAGTAACTAGGTAAGAACATGCATATCTTTATTGCTCTCAGTGTCCTGTTATTTATGTAATATATGATGATGTAATTGAATTTAGCACACATTTATCTATAAAAATCCTTGATGTTTATTCAATATAGTGTATGGCTATAATAATCAATTTACAAGTATGTTAATCATGTTACAAGTCCATATTAATCAATATTTTTACATAGAAGCTAGGAGGGTTAATAATGTTTTAGCTGGGCATCCGATTTAGGGTGTGCTTCATTTTACTGAAGTTGCCTTACCAGCTAAGCCAAGCAAACAGGATATGCTGGAGATGGTGAACTAACAGGAAGCGAGGACACAGCCCATGTGCTTTTGGAAGAGCAGAGCTGCGGAAGATGGGAAGAGCAGAAATTTTGCAGTGTACTCTGATTAGGCAAAAACTATGTTTAAATCACCAAAGGAAGCATGCATCAACCATTTAAATGTTCTATTGATGTGTGTAGATTAATTATCACTTTGTATGTCTAAAGTTAACCAAGGTGAAAAGATTTAGGGTTCACATGACTACATGTGTATGGGTGGTTAGTTTATATACTGTATGTCCTAGATTCACTATGTTCTTTAGTACATATTTCTTTGTTTAGTTCATAGTGAATATTTTAATTTATATACATATTTACTGTTCTATACACCCTTACATGTTTTTATTTCAGTAAATATTCCCCTTCTTACTTCTTTTGCCTATACATCTTTGAAAAGCATTGCAGGGTCATAAGACAACTATTTCACAAAGCAAAACATCTAGGAAATAGTTCTCTAAACAATGAGCAGTTCCATTCAGAACCAGAAAATTTCAATGACAACATTTTTTTTAACAAGCATATTTGCTGCTTTGGGCGATACATTATTATTAGTAAAGCATGCAACATGACATCACAAGAGAAGATCTTAAAGAGTTCCCAACAAGGGCATAAAAAACAGGTGCAGAACTGATGTCAGCATTGTTTGCCTTTATGAGACAAAGGCAGACTCAACAAAGCAACCCAGCAGTTACTGTAAATGAGCATACTGTTGCCTAGGTGCTTCATTCCTTAACTGATTTGCATTCCTTCACAGATAATCAGACAGATATGTATGTCCGTATACACAATGGCTAAAATGATGGCTAAAATTTCAATCAAACTTGTTTGGTTACACAATTTAATCCATCTTTCAATACTTTAGTTAACATTTAGTTGACATTTCTGACCTGGTCTTGGGAGCGTTAGGGTGGTGGGGAGGACTCTCTGGCATTTACCCTCCTTTCCTCTTGCTCCCATTGACTTCATGGAACTCATCTTGGATCATTTAATACACAGCAAGGCTCAAGGTACCTGTCCTTAAGCTGCGATTTGAAACATCTCCACGTCATTTTCCCATTCATCATATGACTAGGAAATCCTCATCCCTTGAGCTCTGAAGGCGAAATCCCTTTGAGTATTGTTATTGGACAAAGTACATCCAGATATATAAATTGCATTCTGCTACACGCCCCTGACGAAAGGCTTGAACCTGAAACGCATCAGCCTTTCTTACTCTTTCGTAGGATGGCAGAATGATGTTAAGGAACCTACACGCAGATGTGAGCAAGCTGGCTGCATTTAAACAATCCAATATTTTAACAGAATACGTTTATACACTAATTGGTTTATTTGTAATTTTTGTAATTTTTATACTTGTGAAAATAAATGCGGATTTGATACATATGTAGATGTGTTTTTGATGCTCTTTGGTTCCCCCATCTTGAAAGTCCCACCCATAGAGGTTCTTTAATTGGTATTAGTTAAAAAGGAGAGTCAAAGGGATTAGACAATACTATGACTAAAAAAGATCAGAATGTCCCAGCTTACTCTGAGAAAGTCCTTATTTTATATCAACAACCTGTATGCACCTAAACCTGTACTTCTTAGTGTAAATAGAATACTTTACAAGATTTAATTTCAGGTAAAGGTTTCAACAATCTGTTGAGTTCAGTGTTAGTTCCAAAATGTTTGCCTTTTATGTGTCATAACAAATATTTCCACATCTGTAAGACCCCTTACTACGTACCAGGTAAGGACAGCAGAGGGCGCATCTAAGTATGGCAGTATAAAAACGAATTTAACCACTTAAGGACCGGAAGGATTTCCCGCCTTTGGACCAGAACACTTTTTGCGATTCGGCACTGCGCCGCTTTAACTGACAATTGCGCGGTTGTGCGACTTTGTACCCAAACAAAATTTGCGTCCTTTTTCCCCCACAAATAGAACTTTCTTTTCTTGGTTTTTGATCACCTCTGCGTCATTTCTGATTACCGCAATAAACAAAAAAAGTGTGACAATTTTGCAAAAAAACAATATTTCTTACTTTTTGCCAAAATACATATCCAAAAAAAAATAAAATAAAAAAACAAATTTATTCATCGGTTTTTTGGCCTATTTATATTGTTCCTCATATTTTTTGGTAAAAAAACTTGCAATTGGCATTTATTGATTTGTTTGCACAAAAGTTGCCATGTTTACAAACCATGAGACTTAATTTCTGGCATTTTTACATTTTTTTTTTTACTAGTAATAGCAGCTATCTGCAATTTTTATCGGGACTGTGATATTGCGGCGGACATTTTTGACACTTTTTTGGAACCAATGACATTTATACAGCGATCAGAAATTTAAATATCCACTGATTACTGTATAAATGTCATTGGCAGGGAAGGGGTTAACCTGCCGGGGGTGCTCTAGGCGTTAACTGTGTTCCCTGTGTGTGTTCTAACTGTATAGGGGCTGAGCTGGCAGGGGCATCAGAGATCTAACTGATCCCAAGTACAGGGATCAGTAGATCACTGACATGCCGCCTGCCAGATTGGGAAACCGCCGTGTTTACAACTGTCACAGAGCATCGCGAGTTGCTGGTGGAAATCAAGTCCGCCCGACCCGCGGCCCCGCTTAGGGAGTGTGCGGCAGGCATGCGAGTGATGACTATAAGCGGCGATTCATGGGACAGAGCCACGTTGTCGCCGCTTTTAGTCGCGAGGCGGTCGGCAAGTGGTTAAAGGGTAACTCCACTTTCATGGGGGAAAAAAGAAAGAATAAATAATATAGCGCATATAATTGCGACACAAGTTATATTATAATTAAATGGTATTAAAAATTACTTTTCCTTTTCAATCTGCAGCCACTGTAATATTCTGAAAATGCAGTGCAATATGGCTACCTGGAGTTGTTCTGTACACAGAATGTGTACTGACCACTCCCCAGAAACATAATTTCCTGCTTGTGTGATTGGCTTACCAATTTTCCCAGAAGTCTACCTAAGATACAAGTCCGATTTCAGGCATCCCCTGCAACAAAAATGTAATCTTTGGAGAGATACTTCCAATAGGAACACATCCAAAGGGATGCAGGTTCAGCACCTTGCCTCATTAGTGCCCAGCAGGTGCACAGCTGACAAATAATTATGAAACCACTCCCATTAGACCTACTCAGAACAGAGCCACAGACAAGTGCAGAGATATTTCTTCAGAGTAACAAAAGGTAGGAATCTGAAAAAAAATTTGTTATAATCTTTGTAATGTACATGGATTGCCCAGGGAGAATAGTTTTTTCTCAACAAAAGTGGAATTAGCTTTAAAGAGGAACTACAGTCTACTCACATAATTTGTAATAAAAACTAGTGTTGAGAGAACCCGGACTGTAACGTTCGGGTCCGTACCAAACTTTCGGGTGTCCGTGGCACGGACCCGGACATTTCAAAAATCGTTCAGGTTCGGTCCGGGGTTCTGCTATTTTACTCCACGTGTTGAGAAGCTGCAGGGCAGCCAATCAACAAGTGTTTCACTGGTTTGCCCTTAGAAGCCATCACAGCCATGCCTACTAATGGCATGGCTGTGATTGGCCAGTGCATCATGTGACCCAGCCTCTTTATAAGCTGGAGTCACAGTGCTGCAGTCACATGCTCCTTGGGTTAGTGTAGGGAAAGGAAGCTGAAAGCTTGAGGGACAGATTTGAGACATTTTAAGACCTGATCCTGCATCCTGAGATAGATTACGTTACTACTGCTGTCTGTGCTGTTGCTCTGAGGACAGATAGCAGAAATTAGAGATTTTACATACCGCTGCTTTGAGTTGCAGATC
>BLSH010241352.1:114696-129406 GCA_018402905.1 Glandirana rugosa
TATTGACCTAGTAACCTGTTACCGTGGTTTATACCATATATACATACAGTTGTGCTCATACATTTAAATACCCTGGCAGAATTTATGATTTATTATAATATATATCATAATAACTGTAGTAGTTTTGCTGTTCCGATGACATTCAGATTTGCCCCAATGCTGAGGACAAGTGGCCTAGAATTTGTGAACCAGTGTTTTGTAATGTATCTGAAAACACATGAAAACATCTGTTGACTAGGTGGTATTATGTTCCTTCAAAACTACATAAAATTAATCCAATGCAAGCATCGGAGTGTTGGAGAGAATTTGAGGGTGAAGGAACACATGCCCATATTTGGTGCCATTGTCCAATGATCCAGTTATATTGGGAAAAAGTTTTAAATATAATTAAAATGATTAGCAATTTTGAAATTGGGCGAGATCCAGGCACCTGGTGGAATTAAACACAGACATTTGTGTCACAAAATAAAAAAAAACACATTGACCTTTTAGCCATGCATGCTAGGTGCCTCAGAGGCAACTCAGTCGGCCAAGAGAATGTACCTGGAGAAGGGAGAACATGTGTGCACTCTACCATACCTTACAACTTTTTGAGATTGGAACAAGGGACACTGTGATAGACTCATCCAGGACAGAGGCTTTTGGAGGGGACTGAATGCTAGCCTCTTCTCTTTCTGACTATGGGCCCTGGATTTTATGGGAACCCTACCCTTTGTGAGGTGTATGCTTGGGGGACCCTTGAAGTAATGTTACTTTGGATTCAAGTCCATGTCTCCTCAAGACACACAGATTCTGGGACTCTAGGCATTGAATCCCTGTATAGGGCCTAACTACCTCACTATCAATAGTGACTGCATCACACTGTGGGACCCATAGCAGACGATGATATCATCAACTCAAGCCACCTCTCTGGGGGTTGTCTGATATAATGTGTTTATTGTAAGTAGGTCTAGTGTTCCTCCTAAGGGTCTTTCACAGAATTGTTGTTTGCGCTAATTAATTCAGCTATTGTCGACAAGCACACTGCTCTTGTGGGCTGTGTTTATACTTGTAATAATGTATCCTTTGTATTCATTGTTGTAGGGGCTGAATAGTCTAGGTTTCAATGACTAGTTAATTATGTTTCTGGTTACAGTTGTATTGTTAGGGTAATATGATCAGGAGGGGGGAATGCCCTTCTCAAGTGTATAAAAGCATGTGGGAAGCAGCTTCTTAGCCTAGATACCCAGTCAGGGTGTCCGATTTCCGTCTCATTTGGTTGGCAGTGGTGGGATGCTTCTTTGTGCCTGGAACATCCAAACCACCAACAGGACTTAAGATTGGGATAGCAGATTTCAGTCCCCCCAGTGGAGATATGAACCTAGCATCAGAGTTCCCGGGGCTCCTGCGGATCGTCCTTTCAGCATACTCCAGAACTGTGTTTGCGGATGAATACCTGAAGCTCAGGCAGCAGATTCGGGTAGGGCTCCAGATTGGAGCCCTTTGGGTCACTGGTATACACCAGGGCAAGTACTTTCCAACCCCAGAGCAACGGGCCAGTGACCAATGGGAGTTGCGGATAGCATTCCTGGAAGAGTGGCCGCAGGAGCAATGGGTGACTGAGTTAGACAGGCTGGTCCAGCAGGAGATAGAGCTGGACAATCGATATCAGGCTCTGCAATAGCATGTGGAGCAGGAGTATTAAGGGGAGACAACAGAATGCTCTCTGGAGCGATATGACTTTGGCAGCTCTGGATTGATGTGGGAGAGCCTTGCAAATGTTTTGTGTCGATGAAGGGGAACCTGCCCTTGAGGACCTGCAAGAGTACAGAGAGGATATACTCTGTCTTGTAGGGGTCTCAGAGCTTAAACCTGATCTGGAATATTTGCTAAGGAAAGAACAGCATCTGGAAAGGGAATATAGGGAACTGCTAGAACACATTCAGCAGCCTGCCCCAGAATCTGCATTATAAACTCTGGAGATTGCTGTCCCCAAAGCTGAAGTGCGGGCAACTGGACACAGGGTCCAAGACCTTTGCCCCACACCCACAGCAGTTCCAGAGGCCCAGGCTGAAAAACTGGTGGTCCCTCCCCAGCAGCAGTTCAAAGACTCAGTAGAAGAGGTTGTTGTCCTCCCTCCTCATCCACAGATCACACAAAGCATGGAGATTTTTAAATTTTTCATCAGAGGATGTTATGGATGATGAGTCTCTTGCTACAGTGTTGGCACTGGGCCCAAGTGCCACCAGCCTGTGCCCTGGACATTCTGCAATTCCAGAAACTGGGGATTTTTTAGACTTTTGTGTAGGAGGTACCACTTAACAAACCTCCAGAAGAAGTGTGGCAGCAGGACAGAATGCTACAGACCTCTGCTCCACACCCGCAGCTGTTCCGGGGTGGGAAGGTGGTGGTTCTCAGTGGACGTCAGAGAAGCAGACAGGGGAGGCAGCCAAGCCCCGTCCCCAGCAAGGATCTGTGCACCTGGGAGACAGTGACAGAGAAATATCATCCCAGCAGCCAGATGAGGGAATGGGAGAGGAAGCAGCCAGCTCACCCCCCCAACGGCAGCTACACAACTTGGGAGAGAAGGAGGTCATCCTTTCTTCTCAGCAGCAGATCCACAGTCTGGGAGTGGAGGAAGCTGGCCTCCCTCCCCAATGGTTAGCCAGAGCAGATGATGTGGTGTCCCCAGCAGAAGTGCTAGCAACAGGGCACAGTGCTACCTACCTCTGTCCAGCACCAGCAACAGCTGTGGAGTTCCAGGGAGCCGGGACAGTCAGCCCCTCTCTCCAGCGACAAGCTGATGTAGTGAAGCTTCTAATCCCAGCTGAATAGCTGGTAACAGAGCAGAGTCCTGCTGGCCTCTGCCTAGCACCTACTGTGTCTACAGAGCTTCCAGGAGCTGAGGCAATCGGCCCCTCTCCCCAGCAGCAAACAAAGCCCCGGAATGTTAAAAACCACCCAACTCTAGCGCTGGCAGCCAGACAGAGAGTCAATGACCTCTACCCTACAGCTACTGATGACAACTATTCCTTGCAGCCAAGAATGGAGATCATGCGGACTGACAATGTGAGTTCACTCTGCCTGACTAACATATGTCCAGACCAAATGGAGGTCTGGGACCTTGTTAGTCGACTTTTGATGGGAGAGAAATGTGATAGACTCACCTGGGACAGTGGCTTTTGGAGAGGACTGAATGCCTCTTGCTTTCTGACTATGGGCCCAGGATTTTAAGGAAACACTACTCTTTGTGAGGCGTATGCCTGGGGGACCCTTGAAGTAATGTTACTTTGGATTCAAGGCAATGCCTCCCCAAGACACACAGATTCTAGGACTCTAGGCCTTGGGTCCATATATAGGGCCTAACTGCCTCACTTGCAATAGTGACTGCTTCACACTGTGGGACTCATAGCAGACGTTGATGTCATCAGCTCAAGACACCTGTCTGGGGTTTTCTGTAATATTGTGTTTATTGTAAGTAGGTCTAGTGTGCCTCCTAAGGGTCTTTCACCCATTGTTGTTTGTGCTAATGTCCACTAGCACCCTACCCTTGTGGGTTGTGTTTATACTTGTAATAATGTGCCCCTTGTATTCACTGTTGTAGGGGCCAAATAGTCTAGACTCCTAGGCTGGTTTAAATGACTAGTTAATTATGTGTCTGGTTATGGTTGTATTGTTAGGGTAATATGATCAGGAATAAAGAGTTCTTATTCTGGTTTACTCCAAAACTGGAGTTGCCTAGTTCTTGGGGTAACTTGCTAGATTCACAGGTCTCGTGTTCCAGAGCTTGGGAAGCAGCTTCTTGGCAGAGATACCCAGTCAGGGTGCCCAGATTCCATCACAGACACCTATTTGCAAAGTATGTAAGCATAGGACACACCCCCTACCACGCTTCCTTAAAGGAGAATTATACAAAAAAAATATTAATTAAACCCACAGGTGCTTTTTTTTTATCATTGCTATTCCTGGCTTTTGAATTCTACAATTGCAGCAATTTAGAAATTGGATGAAAGGTTTAGCACTGGGAAACACTTTTTGAAAGATAAAAAGTGCATTTTATATACAACTATACAGATCAAAATGAGGGGCAAATGAGTTGGAAGAGGGACAGTGGAACCTTGTTCCATATCAGGGACAGCCCCTGGAAATTAGGGACAGTTGGGAGCTTTGCACTCTGCTTCCCTCAACCTCCCCATTCACAAACCTGTAAAAGGTACCATACATTCCTTGTTAGGACTAAGTGTTTATTATACACTTCCAGAAAATGACTGACACCTAGCAATAGCAATTTCTCTAATGATCCAAAATTATTTATAATTACCAGTTTTTGAAAGTCTCTAGCAATAAAAATTGTCATTTTGGAAGTTGTACTTTTAAAAGGTTGCCCTCAAAATCTTTTTGCTTTTAAATATTTTCCTTTACTTCCAGGAAGCTGAATCCAAATTAAGTAAGAACAACAACATGGAACATTAGCCGAGGCTGGTCTTTTGCCTGGAAGCATGTCAGTGTAAGGTTCAGAACATTCACTTAAATGTTATGCAAAGACATTTCAGTGCAGCTGAGAAAAAGCTGGCACTGTCTTTCTATCCATATGAGATGGCATGCAATCTTGTTTTCACCAGGATTGGTATTATACAGTGTTTTACTCTCCATTTTACTAATAAGGACATATGGATTTGACTAGTTTAATAATGTTTTCAATATACTTTTTGAGCTTATAATGGGACACTGCCAAAATGTCAGTAAATACACAAGAGATTAATGTTGTTATATCCACACTCCAACCAATCTTCAACAGGAATTTATAGCTTATACACAGTTAGGATTGCCAAGTTTCCTATTTTTTCAGTTCAATTTTACAGAAACCAATTCTCCTGTAAGAATTTTAAATAAATAGTACCTTTTCTATAGCCTTTATATTTAGTGTATATTTTTCTGCTCCTCTTTATATGGTTAAACTTGTCATAATTTCGATTGGATTGATATACAACGCTTTTCTCTTTATGTCTTTAAAAATTAGATGAGGTTCAGGCTCCTCCCTACCATGGGTTCACAGCGAATCTCTGGGATTTTTGAAATTAGCAAATCACAAATCACAAGAAATAATGTACAACCTATGAAGCAGCGCATAGCCTTTTTCCCTGGTTAGTTGGATAACCCAGACCCCTTTTCTATTACAGGTTAGGCTCACATCAGCCATATTGTAGGTGTGTGTTGCAGGGACGTGCGGTGAGGTCAGTGGCTGGTGAGGCACTGGCTAGAATCAGAGCCAGATGCACACAGGTTACGTACGCCGGGAACATTATAGCGAGAGCAATAATTCTAGCACTAGACCTCCTCTGTAACTCTAAACATGTAACCTCTAAAACATTTTAAAGCATTGTCTATGGAGCTTCTTAAGTACTGAAGTTTGACGCCATTCCACAAGTGTGTGCAATTTTAAAGTGTACCATGTTAGGTATCTATTTACTCGGCGTAACATCATCTTTCACATTATACAAAAAATCTGGGCTAACTTTACTCTTTTTTTTTAATTCATGAAACAGTTTCTTAAAAAAACGCATTTGAAAAATTGCTGCACAAATACTGTGTAACATAAAAAGTTGTAACAACCGCCATTTTATTCCCTGCGGTGTCTGCTAAAATAATATATATAATGTTTGGGGATTCTGAGTAATTTTCAAGCAAAACAATGATGGTTTTTACATGTAGGAGAGAAGTGTCAGAATTGGCCTGGGTGGCAAGGGGTTAATTACCATAAGTATGTAATATACAAATAATTATTATATATTATTTTTAAGGTAATTTACTATATTTTCAAAAACTGTACTCAAGCAGGTGGCTTAATGGACAAATTACTGAAGTTTGAAGTTATGACTTCAAACCAGTAATTTCACAGTAAATAGATAAATAATAAATTGTTATCTTATAACATATAGCATAATAATATATGATTTAGCTTGTAGCTTTTCATCAGCAGCAGATTCTCATTCTCCCTCTTAACTGTGTGAGAAAAACATGGGATTGTGGGTAAATCTTATACACATAAACCCATGTATTTCCTTCTAGTTAAGAGGGCTGGGCTGGAAGGGAGTATTTGTCTTTTAGACACATGCCCCCTTCTATGACACCGCAGTGAGGTGGGCCTCCACTGCAGTATTTTTATTGGACAGTTTGGACCAATGGTGCTTTACCATTGGATAAGGCTCCAAGCTGTCCATTGAGCTCAGTGCCTCTGACAAGAAGTGAGGAATGGCACAGTGAGCTCATCCTCTCAGTCTGCTGCAAACACAGTGTGTTAGCTTGTGTTTAAACTGGCTGCTCTGTATGTAGCTTCTGACAGGCTGCACAACGAGCCCCGTATCTCAGGAACCATAGATGGTAGAAGCCCCTCTACAACCCTCCTGCCCGTTAAATAAAATCATTTGTGTTTGGTTGCATTATATGGAGGACAAAAACACAACAAAGCCTTCATTAGACACAATCCTCCTTTGATGTCCAAACAATAAACCCCATAGCCCATTCTAAAGGCAACATCAACCTTCTCACCGACCATACTGTGCACCTAATGAGAAATATTTAGAAACCCTACAGCCCAGATGATGTTGCAGCAATATGTGCTAGCTAAGCTTCATACACTGGATTTTCATTTCAGTGGAGAAAGAAATTTATGGAAGGTGGCTTGCTACTACCAGCCAATCCAGATAGTAATGGCTCAGGTGTGTATGATTGGGGGTGGAAATGAGTAAAGCTGAAACTCCAACCAATGGGCTGATCCTAAGGAAACAGCTAAGAAGATGGAATGTTCATTGGCATGTCATTTAATCTCAACACTGGGGATATAATACACACTTCAATTCCTTGTTTTTTTGCCATTGTTTGAAATAACTGTGTATTATGTAATGATCCCAGTGGGCAGAAATTAATTCCAACCTTTCACTTAAATGTTTGAGCTGAGTGGACAGACTCTTAAAATACACTATATGGTCAAAAGTATGTGGTAACCTGACCAACACACCTATATGAGTTTGTTGGACATCCTATTCCAAAACCATGGGCATTAATATGGATTTGGCCTTCTTTGCTGCAATAACAGCTTCCATTGTTCTGGGAAGGCTTTCTACAAGATTTTGGAGCATGCCTGTGAGAATTTGAGGCCATTCAGCCTAAAGAACATGTGTGAGGTCAGGTACTGATGTAGGACAAGAAGACCTGGGTTGCAATCTGCGTGGCAATTAATTTCTAAGGTACTCTATAGGGTTGAAATAAGGGCTCTGTGCAGGCAACTTGAAGTGCACCTGTTCCCAGACTATAGAAAGGTCTGAGAAGGGACAAGCTTTTATTTTTATTTGATTTTTTTTTACGATGTGAAACAGATTCAATGCTAAACCATGTACAAATGAATTATGGACATTTGGATGTAATCAATATTATTAGCAATGTTTAATTATAACTAACTATCCTGATAAAGTGGAGTAGTCCGTTAAATGCATCAATTCAACCAGTAATCTTTTCTTTTACAGCAGAGTATTTCATTGCACTATAATTCTTTGTGCTTCCGAGCTGGTGTTTTGCATATAGTTCTACCTGTTTAATATTTTTATGAAACTAGTAAAATTGAAACATTTTACATGCATACATGTGGGTATCCCCAAAAGTCAATTTCATTCATGTTCTTTAAGTCATTTGTTGTGGGATGTAAATACCTGTACCTATTTTAGCTTGATGAGTTTTATCCACTTTTAGCCCTCATACACACGGGCGTTTTTTGCAGCTCTCCATGTCATTCTACTGTATAGCCCCATAAAAACTCAGACGTTTTTGAGCTGTAGAGGGCATCGCGTGTGTGAGCTGTAAATAGAATGCAAGTTGCGAGGCTGTAGCGTTTTTTACACTAAGCTGGCAAAACGCTCACTAACGTCGTACCGACATTAACCGGCGTTTTTGACGCCGGCGTTTTCAGGTTAAAAAATAGCAGAGGACTGTTTTTTTAAAAAAAAATGCCTATTGACACGACACTCACTAACGCTCATTAACGCCGATGCAATACGCTGAAAAAAACGCTGATTTTTCCCTGATGTCGGGCCCGACGTTTTGATTATTTTTTTGCATATGCCCGTGTGTATGAGGCCTTAATAGTACAGTAAATCTTTCTAATGTTTAAAAGTAAACTATCATAACAGAAATAATCTACGTATTAAAAATAATGCAGCTCAACCATCAATGATTTTTGGTGTAAATGTATGAAAAAAATTGTGCTAAGGGTGTTATTGTTTATTAATGGCATATCCAAAGGTAACTGTCACGCTACATTTGATAACCCAATGGTTTTTAGGATTGCCTAATGCATCCAATAGCCAGTTTTATCAAAGGAATAAAAATAACCAAACACTTTAAATGGAAGCATTAAAACTAGTGTGAACAGCGTCCAAGATAGGATATCCTCACAAGGAAGAAAAATGCTTCAGATCAAAGATATTCCCAAAAATGGCAGCCACCATCTCATGCTTTGTAAGCAGGGGAGGTTAATCACCAGTGCAAATTAAACCACAGTCATGCTCTCACTTCCCTTTCTGCACACTTTGAAATCTTCAAAGTCAGTTTTAGCTGCTCTTTAATACCCATCATGCACCTGTCTGTGAAGCAGGCCAGAAAGGAGGTTATTTTTTTCCATTTTATCCTCTGAAAAATTGTAGTCTTTGAGGTTAAATACACAGAAAGACTGGCAGGGTTAGCAGCTCAGTCTGAATTCACAGAAACTGAAATTATCAGATTTCGTTGAGTAAGCAATATTTTTACTTTTGCTGGTAAAAGGGGCAATAGTGTATAATAAATTGTAAAGTACTGAGTTAAAAGTTGTAACACAAAGGTGTAGATAGTTATTGGTTTATTCCAAAATAAAAGCAATATAAAAACAAACAATATATCATTAGATATACTACATACACTATATTACCAAAAGTATTGGAAGGCCTGACATTACACGCACATGAACTTTAATGGCATCCCAGTCTTAGTAGGGTAGGGTTCAATATTTAGTTGTCCCTCCCTTTGTAGCTATAACAGCTTCAACTCTTCTGGGAAGGCTGTTCGCAAGGTTTAGGATTGTGTCTATGGGAATGTTTGACCATTCTTCCAGAAGCGAATTTGTGAGGTCAGGCACTGATGTTGGATGAGAAGGCCTGGTTTGCAGTCTCCACTCTAATTCATCCCAAAGGTGTTCTATCAGGTGGAGGTCAGTCAAGTTCCTCCATCCCAAACTCGCTCAACCATGTCTTTGTGGACCTTGTATGTGCACTGGTCCAAATCATTTGGTGGAGGGGGATTATGGTGTGGGGTTGTTTTTCAGGGGTTGGGCTTGGCCCCTTAGTTCCAGTGAAAGGAACTCTTAAGATGTCAGCATACCAAGACATTTTGGACAATTTCATGCTCCCGACTTGCCACTGTGGGAACAGTTTGGGGATGGTCCCTTCCTGTTTAAACATGACTGCACATCAGTGCACAAATCAAGGTCCATAAAGACATGGATGAGCGAGTTTGGGTGGAGGAACTTGACTGGTCTGCACAGAGTCCTGACCTCAACCCGCTAGAACACCTTTGGGATGAATTAGAGCGGAGACTGTGAGCCAGGCCTTCTCGTCCAACATTAGTACCTGACCTAACAAATGTGCTTCTGGAACAATGCTCAAACATTCCCATAGACACATTCCTAAACCTTGTGGACAGTCTTCCCCGAGGAGTTGAAGCTGTTATAGCTGCAAAGGGGGGCCAACTCAATATTGAACCTTTACGGACTGAGACTGGGATGCTATTATAGTTCATGTGTGTGTAAATTCAGGTGTCCCAATAATTTTGATAATATAATGTGTGTATATATATATATATATATATATATATATATATAAAATCCCTGCAACACCCTAGCTTAACCTGCAAAAAAAAAATTGCCTAACACCCAATCTTAGCTCAATCTGTCTTTAGGTTACAACCCTGGTCATAGAGAGGGAGTCACATAAACATTGCCATCATCCAGGAACTGTATCGGGGCAGAGCTTTCTAAACAAAAATAGTCAGTCAAAAATTTTGCCTGAGCACAGTCCTCACCATCAGTGAAAACGGAAAATTGTATCAAATACTTACCGTAATATTCCTTTCCTGACGCCAAACCATGGCAGCATACTAGTGATAGAGCTCCGCCTCTTGACCACTCCCTCAGGACCAGTGAATAGCATAAAAAAAGGCATGGTTAGCCCCCCCCATTCTTTGTGACAAGCCACATACCGAAACGCACAGGGTGGGCCCGTATGCTGCCATGGTTTGGCGTCAGGAAAGAAAAATTACGGTAAGTATTTGATACAATTTTCTGTTTTCCTGACGCCAACATGGCAGCATACTAGTGGTAAATAACTAGCTGACAGGGTGGGTTCTACTTGCCAAACCAATATTCTAATTAGGATGGGACAGTGGACTGAATAGCGACAAAGTCCTCTGAGGACAAGGCACCTATGTCTACTATGACTACTAAAGTTTTTGCAATAGATACTGTCTTGTAGGTAATGAGGTAGGTGATTGTAGGTAATGACCCAAACCAAATACTGCTCTGTTGGAGAAAACGGTTGAACGGACAAGAGATCCAGCAACACCAATCGACCCCACTGGGAAAGACTCCTTTTTATTTGTGACTGAATCCTTACGACTGCCTTCAAAAGTCATGCCGACTGACGGGTTCTTGGCCCATTTAAATTTGTTATTGCCAATATAGCTGACACTTGCCAGCTCAGTGAGGATAGGCTAAGGCTCATGTCCAACCCGGCCTAGAGGAAGTATAGAACAGCTGGGAGCAGTAGGATCAATGTCTCACCCTACCGAGATAATGCAAACTTGCTCCAGATTTAGGCATAGATGTTGTAAGCAGAGTGCCTTCTAGCACTCAACAAAGTAGAGATTGCTCTGGAGCAACCGGAGTTCCCTCCGCCTCCCCTATTAGCACCCTGCTTGCAGTCCCGGTCTGCATATGTGCATAGGGGAAATGTCTTCTGTATTCTGAAGTGAATGGCCGAGGAAACCCGAGGGCTTCATGGCCAATATGGAGGATTGGCTATGACAACCATGTACTCCCTTGACAGACTCTAGAGGAATCTCATTACAACAGATGTTGGGGGGAAAATATATAATCTAGATTGCAGCCCCAAGGAGAGACCCGAGCGTATGCCCCCTGCACCTTGGGGTGCGGAAACAAGGCCAGACATACCCAACATTTGCGAAGAGGTTTGTCTGTGGTAGGCCCCACCTATGGACCAGCTCAAAGACCTGGGACGTAGACCCACTCATTGTGATCTGGGAAGCTTGCATGATAGTCGGTCTGCCTATGTGTTCGAAAGTCTGCTGGGAGGTAAACTGCTTCCTGAATTTGCTAGTCTTCTGTCGCAGATGTTATGGATTTCACCTCTCTTAATAGCATACTGCTGATAGGGAGAGTTCCTCCCTGGAGCATAATATAGGCAACTGCTGCCCTGTTGCTCAACTGTAAGGAGACTGGTCTTCCCTTGATTCTGTGTAGCAAGGCCAAAGTGCTAAAAAGGCTGTTTGAACTTCCAGCGCATTCGAGACTACCCTCCTTGGCTGGAAATGTTCATTTGCCTTGACTGACAGTCCCTCACAGTGTGCCTCCCAGGCTGTCTTGCCGACATGATTCATAACAGTAAACCAATGTAATGGTTCAAAAGGGCCGTGACTTCCTCAGGGTCTTTCCATCACCGTGGACCGCTACTCATACTGAGTAACACTGTTCTCAACTGTGCTTGATCCTGTTTCCTTCCTTGCGCTAAGAATCTTAGTTGAAACTTGCGCAGGCGCCCATGGAGTCATCGGTATGCATGAAGACATTAAGCCCAGAAGACTGAGGCACTGAGAAGCCATCAAACAAGTGAAGGTAGCTGTCCTCAGAATTCTCCTCCTGACTGTCACTGCTTTCTCTGATGTAAGCAAAACTGAGGAACTAGCAGAGCACCCCCAACTACACTAACTGTTGGGTTGGAGAAGGTCAGCTTCTCTTTCCCCTATTTTTTTTTTTTTGACGTTGATAACCCAGCCATATCTCTGCAGGGTATTATGAGGACCTCTTGGTGTGACAGCAATTGTTCCAGTCCCCTGGATAGAAGAAGAATGAGTGGAGCTGACATGGCACTGAGACCCTTGCCAACATTCTCAGAGATATTTATTATCTACAGGCCACAAGGTAGCTCAAAGCACCTAGACTCTTTATGGACGAATGATAGGTTCAAGCCCAACAGGCTGTCATTTTGCTGAATGGGTGAAGAGTCCAAAGCGCTTAGACTTTTAACCAACGGGTCACGGGTTTAAGACCCACAGATTTCAACAAATGCTTTCCTTATCCACAGGGCTGTTAAAGTGGAGATGCATCTAATCGATCACCAAACTTACTTAGTTTGGAAAGAAAATGAAATTTGGGATGTGAGGATAGGCATCCTAACAACCCAGCAGCAGCATCCAGCCGACTGCTTGTACTGTTTTAATGGACTCCATCTTAAAGATCTCTAAGAGGGCCAACAAGGTTTAACCTCTTTCGATCTACAACTGGACACTAGCCTCCGTCCCCTGCGAACTACAAACAGGGTTGGGTAGAAAACCTGCAATCTTTACTGTGAATAGGACCGGGACAATGACTCCCTGAGTCTAAAGTGTCTGTAAGTATTGTAGCAGCCCACCCACTTTTGTGGTGGATTTGGCAGAGAAATGGTCTGGAGGAGAAGCAGTGAGGAATCCCCGAAGTGACCATGAGTGCCTAATACCTTCCTCCAAGGATTTGTACAACATGCTGTCCAGAAACCCATAAAGCGCGGCCTCTGGCTCCTACCTCAAAAGTCTGGGCATGCGCTCGTCAAAAGGCCTTAGTGGTTATTGTGGTATACCCAAGGATTTTCACTTATGGGCCTTGTGAAAGGTTGCCTGCTTTCCCTTACATCCTCTACCTGGGACCCTGGCCTGACAGCTAGCCCTAGGCTCCCTGGACCTAGAGAAGCGGAACCTGCTGGGAGAAACATTTTCTTTTCCTTTTGCTTCCGGTCTTATGGGAGCAGATCAGACCTACCTCCTGTCACTTATGATATGGCTGTCTCCAGTTTCCTACCAGAGATCATCTGCCATAAAGTGCCTCACCAATCTTGTTTTTAGGAAGCAGGACACCACCCAGGGTCTCAACCATAGGGCCCCCCTAGACGTGACTGAGTATAGCATCGCTATGGCCAGGCACCTGGTTGAGATTATTGCTGCTTCTGCAATAAAGTTCACAGACACATTCATCTTGGCTAGGGTTTGAATGATATCAGCGTTATGGATTTCCTCTCCAACGGCTGTCTCTATCTCCTGGACCCAAAAAGCACTAGTCACCCAGGTAAGGACAACTGCCAGACGGCAGACCCCTGTTGGTCGCCTCGTTACTAGGCTACAGTCGCATTTACCGTGGGCATGGATTTCAGTGATGCTATATCTCCGACAAGGATAAAACCTATATAGACAATCAAAGGAGAAACTTTCTCTGCAATTTTGTCTTTATACCCATGTAATGGCCTGCATGACCACATGGATCCACTGTTCCACGAAGGAAAAAAAACTGAAACCAAGCAGCTCCTGGTCTTCCTCTGATGAAGAGGAGCTATTATCTGCGGGCTACCTACTCACCAGGGTAGCCCAAGCCTCAGCCCACAGACACTTACATAATGGCAGATTTCGTTCCTAAAGAGGAAACACTGCAGGGCCCCATCAAGACCCACAGAAGGGGCACTCAGGCTTTTTAGCGCAATTTAGCGGTCCGAGCACTGGGTCTTCGCACTGTGAGAGGCTTGAATTCAGACGGCTACTGCACAGAGGCAGAGGTGTGAGTGGTTGAGCGCCACATGCCAGCATCTTGCAGTATTAATAAAGGTATTTGGTATTACCTGTTAACTGCGAACTCCTCCAGGCAGTCTTTACTCACCAGCCTATTGGCTACAGGCGCTGTGCCACAGGCCCTGCAGGATTCTTGCTGGGGCATTGGCGTTGCTTTGGGGAAGAGGCGATAAGACGTCTTCTTTGGAACCTTTTCCCTTGAGTGGGTGCGGCATCTGCAGCTACACTCTTATGAAGACCGTCCGCCTTTCCCTGGCTCTTGATTGTTGAGAGCATGAGCATGCGTTGCTGAAAACACTCAAAGCAATCCGCATAAGGAGACACTCTTTTCCTGCAAACTTACCAACACGGTGGTCCCTTACCTTTGAGTTTGAGGGTCTTTTTGCATAAGCGGTGACTGACTTATGGCTTTAGGACAGATAGGACGGCCAGCTGAAATGAGGATAGCCAGAAAGGAAAATAGCACTAGAAAGAGAAGGTCTTTCAACATTAAAAAGAGAGGAGAATAAATATATGCCTTCATAACAAACAGAAAATAAACGTTTTTTATTGGGGGTTTTTTTGCCAAAATAAATAAATACATTTATATATATATATATATATACACACACACATACATTTCTCCTTTTTTTTTTTTTTAGTAAAAGAAACAAATGAATGCAGTATACATATATATATATATATATATATATATATATATATATATATATATATACACACGCGCACACACACACACACCTACATATACACATTTTTTTTTGTGTACTACCTGCTGAAATCAGCAGGGGGAGCTTCCCCAGGACTGCAACCCTCATTGCTGGCA
>BLSH010241352.1:129416-149483 GCA_018402905.1 Glandirana rugosa
ACGGTCGTTACTCCCAACGTCAGGACCCCTTCGAGGGGGACGACTAAAGTCGTCCATCATGTGTTTTTTTTACACATACACATATACATGACATACACATTTTTTTTGTGTACTACCTGCTGAAATCAGCAGGGGGAGCTTCCCCAGGACTGCAACCCTCATTGCTGGCAACAGTGGGCTTTTGCCCATAAGCAAGATGGCCGGCACAGCCCGATGATGTCATCAAGACGCCCCAGGCAGCATGGTCTAGACACATGGGCAAACAGAACACAAACAAACATGGAGACATGTGAGGCACTCAAAAGTGAAACAGATCAAGGTAAGGGAGAACACATATGAGACAGCACAGAATAAAAGGAATAGACAGCCCTGTATGGTGCAAAGAACCAAAAAAGGAAAATGGATAAATTAGCTGGCCCTCCCAAGCCTCAGCCCATAGGCACTTACATAATGGCAGATTTCGTTCCTAGTGAGGAAACACTGCAGGCCCCAACAAGACCCACAGAAGGGGGCTCCCTAGGTCATGGCGCCTTTAGCAGCCCTCGCCTGGGACCTTGTACTGGGAGAGGCTCAACCCAGCCGGACACTGCACCGAGGCAGAGGTGGGGACATTACTGCTTACTTCATCACTGGAGCGTGGAGGTATGAGAAAAAAAGAAAGAATGAGGGGGTGGCTAACCATGCCTTTTTTTATGCTATTCACTGGTCCTGAGGGAGTGGTCGAGAGGCAGAGCTCTATCACTAGTATGCTGCCATGTTGGCATCAGGAAAATACATTTTTCTACACTTGTTATTTCCCCCAATGAGCCTTGGCTGGCTTGATCCAGCCAGAAAGGGATGGATTGGAAGGCTATCATTTAGCATCTATTGGTATCTTAAGAAACAAGGCAATGAAAAAAATGAGAGCTGCCATCTTTGTAAAGCAAAGGGGACCGAGAAGTCTATGTTACATATTTCTATAGGGTAGCACAAAAATGTATTTTAAACTGGGTAAAAATAAAAATGTGAATTTTTTTTGGAATTGCCTAAAGATTGAGCATGTAAAAAAAACAGTTGATACAGCTCATAATCTACTGTATTACACAAACCTGCCAATCTTCCTCTGGGTGACAATTAAAATGAAGAAGGAACAGCATGAACACTCAATGGTATGGGATGCTCTTTCAATGTGCAGTCAAAAAACTGAGTGTGGACCTTGATCAAGGTGTGCTTCTAAATTGCAGTGAAGGAAAGACAGGCTCAGGAATAATTGCTGAATGGTATTACACATTTTCTGGCATTTATTAGTTGTAAATTTGCTTATACCTGTTTGCCTATAGTTTAAAGCATTGAAGCATTTTTCTGTACACAGGTAAGGGCATTTTAGGACTTGTCAGAAGAAATATGGAGGTTCACCTTAATAAAAAAAAAAAAAAAAAAAGAAAACTGGTTTCCCATAGAACAAAGACAGTGAATGGGTCCTTCCTCCCTGTATGTTAATCTAAGTGACCACCGACACAACTAGAAACATTTCAATGGACTTTACTAAAAAGCCCTAAAAAGGAAAAGGCAAACATATAAAGTACAATGGCAAACAGCTTACAGCACAATAACACACTTAGGCCCCTTTCACACTGGGGCGTTATTACAGCGGTAAAGCGCTAAAATTACCGCTGCAATAACGCTCTAAAAATTATTTTCATGCATCTCTATGGATGCTTTCAGACTGAGGCATTGCGCTAGCGCAGCACTGAAGAAAATCATGCAAGCATGATTTTTCAGGAATGTGGGGAGCGGTGTATTCACCGCTCCTCCACCGCTCCTGCCATTAAATTGAACGGGCAGCATTCCCGTAGCGGCTGTACACCGCTCCGGGAGGGCCGAGCGCCGGCACTTTTAACCCCTGTTTAACCCGTTGTGGGGGGGTTAAAAGTGCCGTGCTGCCGCCCCCGAATAGCGGCGCCATAGCGCTGCTATTACAGCGGTAGATTGCCGCTAAATTAGCGGCGGTTTACCGCTGAAGCTCGGGCGGTCCCAGTGTGAAAGGGGCCTTAAGGTTAACCTATCTACAAGCAAAAGGTATTGACTAATCCAGACATTGGGAAAATATTCATAATGCAATCCTGATGGAATCCTGGTTAGGGCCCTTCATCTCTGGTGGAGCACTCACCCCTTACTTTTCAGGAAACTTGTAATCAGACCTGAAAAAGATGCTCCCAGAAGGAAAGGATCCAAGATACCCCCAGAAAAAAGGGCACTATTTTGCCACTGAAAAGGTAACACAAAATGTATCTGGCCAAGAGACCTCTCACTCTGGAAGTTGGACCCTTGTTCTCAAGCAGTCCCTTCTTGGCCATCTAAAGGTCTCACCCAAACTTTTTGCTAATTTGCAGAAAATGAATGCCATATATAGTAGCAGTGAATCTATGCTACTGTAGCCAGAACTATAGTTGCTGTGGACTTTTGCTTTGTGTCCTATTGTTGTTGCATTATTCTTCCTTAGAGTTCAGTTGAACAGTTGTTTGTGTACAAATGCAGCAGCCCTCTTAACTGCTTACCGAAGTATACTGTATATATGCGGCAGCAAGGCGTCTCTCCTGGGCAGGATCATGTACCTGTATGTGATCCTGCACTTCCAGGTCTGGAGCGCACATGCGACCCGCCGATCGTTCGGAACGCATGCAGAACTGCGATCTGCCTATGTATAACTTTTGCGCAAACCAATCAATATACACTTATTGGGATTTTTTTTACCAAAACATGTAACAGAGTACATATTGGCCTAAATTGATAAAGAAATCCGGTCTTTTTTGCTTATAGCGCACATTTTATTTGGGTATAGCGTTGCAAAATCGCGCAATTGTCAGTTAAATTAACGCAGTGCCGTATAGCAAAAAATGGCCTGGTCATGAAGGGGGGTAAACCTTCCGGAGCTGAAGAGGTTAAATAAGGCCGCTAACCATCTCTGTTGGATTCGCCTACACAGTCCTCCATAGGACACATCCTTTGGTCCGACCATGCTCCAGTACTCCTTTCCCTAGCCCGCCCTCCTAAGTCCCGTTCGGGGGCTTCCTGGAGGCTAAACGACAACCTACTATGGGACTCAGTATGCATAGCCGATATCTCCAAAACCATTAGGAATTTTATAGCTGATCACGCATTTGACTCCACTTCGCCACTTACACAGTGGGAGGCCCTGAAATGCATAATTCGCGGTATCCTTATACAACACGGCGCCAGACTGAAAAAGATTAGAACTGCCGACATACGTAAATTGTTATCCTTTATGGTGGAACTCGAACCACTTCACAAAAGAGACCAAGCGCCATCCATGTTCGTTGAATTGTCCAACGCTCGCCGGGACCTACTCCAGATCCTAGACTCTCACTCCCTCATCGCGCGAGACTGGGCACGAACCAACCATTAATAAATGCGGCCAACACCTTTCCAGGCTTCTTCACCCTAGACCTCCATGCCATTCTATCCTGTTTATAACACAACCCAATCAAGAGAAGATACACCACACCAGCGGCATAGCTGCTTCTTTTCAGCAATATTATGCAAATCTGTACAATTTACCCACTCATGCCATGCGCCCCTCTACTTCCTCTCACATAGATGACATGCAGGCCTATATTGCAGATATGGCACTTCCAGAAATTGACCCGCAGGAGGCCACTGATCTAGATGAACCCCTCTCTATCCCTGAGTTTCTAGGTGCGATCAAAGACTTGAAAATGGGTAAATGCCCTGGTCCAGATGGATATACCCCTAGGTTTTATAAAACCTTTGCACCTCTCCTAGCACCACTTCTGACCCGGGCATTTAATTCCATAGATAACTCTACACTCCCCTCCAAACACTTATTATCCGCAAATGTCTCTGTTCTTCTGAAACCTGGCAAGGACCCCTCCCAATGTAGTAGCTACTGCCCAATATCTCTATTAAATATAGATATTAAACGTTTTGCTAAAGTCCTAGCCAACCGTCTATCCCCTCTCCTTCCCAAAGTTATCCATAAAGATCAGGTGGGCTTTATCCCTGGCCGAGAGGCCAGGAATAACACGACCAAAACAATTCACCTTATTTCCTACATCCAACGACATCACTTGAAAGCGTGCCTGTTATCTTTTGACGCCGAGAAAGCGTTTGATAGGGTGAATTGGGGCTTTCTTCATCTTTCCCTAGACCTAGGCAAGAATTTTATCTCCAAAGTGATGTCACTTTATTCCAGACCCTCTGCCTCGGTATTGGTCAATGGTTCCTCTTCGGAACCCTTTGACATTTCAAATGGCACGTGCCAGGGGTGTCCTGTTTGTCTTAGTGATCGAGCACCTGGCGTGTGCCATCCGTCAGAATGGCTCCATCCAAGGCATCCCTACCCCTTCCTCTCACCACAAATTATCTCTATATATGCGGATGACCGCCTAGTATATGTACAACAACCTCATACGACCCAACCATCCCTTCTCTCGTAATTCAAACGTTTCGGATCTTTCAGTAACTTCAAACTGAATATGTCAAAAACGGAAGCCCTCAACCTATCTTTACCCCACTCTACGCTCTCACTTCTACGCTCAAACTACTCCTTTCAGTGGCAATTGAAATACATTTCATATTTGGTAGTTTCCATACCCGCTCATTTGCCTAACCTCTTTGTTTTCAATTACTTACCGTCACTCTCACGCATCAGGAAGGATCTAGAGGCGTGGGGAGGCTCCTCTTTACCATGGTTTGGCTGTATCAATACCATCAAAATGGTTATCCTACCCAAACTGTTATACCTCTTCCAAACCATACCGATATCGATACCCAAATCATATTTTGCCTCTCTTCATTCACTCTCTATTAAATTCATATGGCACCTGTCCCGAGTCAAGTGCAAATTGTTGACCCTGCCGAAGCTCCAAGGGGGAACAGGACTCCCGGACTTTGAGACCTATCATAAGGCAACAATCTTAGCTCGTATACTGGAATGGTTCCCCCACCCATTTGTTAAAGCGTCCGTGCTGGTGGAGCAAGACTTCGCACCTGCAGACCTCAGAGCTTTTTTATGGGGCTATCGGAGTGCCTTATCTCACCTGAATTGTTCCTCACCCTTAACCTTGGTTGCCTTGAATTTATGGTATAGAAGAGGGCTTAACTCTACCCTGTCCTCAGACCCGTCTCCTCTAACATCTTTATTCGACAACCCGGCCTTCCCCCTAGGGGTGGGTGCCCACTCAGTTGACTCATTTTGATGCTCCTCTTGGCCACAGGTCTGTGAGTTTGTTCATCCTCAAACAGGTTCCCCAGTAATGCCGGCCAGTCCCCGTAATTAGCTGACATCCATTCACTTAATCTCTTTCACAAAACAACTTTTTCATTCCTCTCGTATACACCGTCCCCTTACAGAGTTTGAACCGCTCAGCACCTTACAAGAAACACCCAGACATCTGATCTCCTCCCTATACAATTTACTTCAAACCCTCACACACATAAGGCTTCCATCCTATACCAGGTTATGTTCGAGGGACTTAGGAATAGAAGTGTCAGGGGAGGAATGGCTTACTGCTTTTCATTTTACCCACAAATCCTCTATTTCCTGCCACTCACAAGAAAAAATTTCAAAATCATCTCTCGGTGGTATAGGGACCCCTGGACCCTGCATAGAATCTTCCCAAATACACCAGCGGACTGCTGGCGCTGCGGAGAGGCTCCCAGGACTTATCTGCCTGTTTGGTGGGAGTGTGAGAGAATACGCCCCTTCTGGAACCAAGTATTTCAAGTATATAACCATTTATAAGATGACTCTTTGACTCCCTCGCCTAAGATCGCCTTGCTTTCTATCCTCCCTGGGCCCTTAGTATCCCAAAAGAGATGTCTCCTCCACTTTCTCCTGTCTGCTGCTAGACAAATCATCCCGTTGTATTGGAAATGTACCACCACCCCTCCCTTAGCCCAGTGGGTCTCCACCATGAACGACATCATGAGAATAGAGGAGAGATTGGCAATGGACAATAATACGTATGATAAATATAAAACCTTATGGTCGATTTGGCTCCGCTTCTCCACTTCTGACACCCTGGCGAGCCTCTTGGGTCTGCAACAGGCCCCGGCATCGAATGGATAAAATGCCCTTTATTGACCTAGCTGGTAATTCAGCAGGGCTAGGACCTTCCAGCAGACCCCCCCCCCCTTTCCCCCCTCTCCCTTATCTCCTCTTTCTCTATTTCTATCCTCTTCTTTCTCTCTTTGCTACTCTTTTTCTATCCATTACTATGCCTATCTTTCTTCCTACTCTACTGTTTTTCAATTCTTCTTAAAAGTAAAAGTACGGCACCAGTTTCTGTACTTCAAAGTGTTATTTCATGCTACAGTAGGTTTCTCCTAATTGTTTTGGTTAATTACAATGATGTATTATTTATAGTCCCCAGTCCCTCTACGAGCGATAGCTACTGAGTGGACTAGTGGACATGCCTTTTCTACTGCTTTATTTTTGTAATGTGCCTAAAGTTTTCAATAAAAATATTTTCAACTCTAAATAAGACCGCTAGTTGTTGGTGCTTACCTATTATTCCCATGCAAAATATATTGTTAAATTGCTTCTGTGCACTTTGACATACTAATTGTCTTTTCTCAGATTGTTGCTGTTCAAAAAATTATTAAAATGTCCAAAGTGTGTCGATAAGTGCTGGGTGAGCCAACTGTGTCATCTACGATTATACATAGACCTTATGTCCAGTGGCTCCTCTGGGGGTGGTGCTACATTGCTATATATGACAGCTTCCTTCCTGGGAATGGTTGTTAGGGAAGTGGTAGGTGCCAGCACCCATTGTGTCCTCGGCAACTAGTAATGCCTCTCCGCCCCATTCATTTACTGGCTAGGGGTGCCCAGCCATGTAAACAAAGGGGTGGGCATAATACATGACATCCCTGACCAATTATGTCTACATGGCAATATTTTGGCAATCAACCCCTTTGTTTACTTTATTCATTGGCAAGGGTTGTCCTTCACAAGTTGGAGTGAGATGTCATTCAGTGTGAGTGAACGATGGGAATAGATTGTGTGAGCAGCCAGCAGGATTTTTTTCTTACAGCAGTTTGGTAAGCATCGTTCATCATGACTGATGTGATGAGTCCCTGTACAACATGACTAGAGATGGATCTACTTCATGGCACATTTTGGGGGTTTTTATGTAACAAGGATTGGAGCTGAAGCCAGATCTTAATATTTATTTACAATCTTTTTTCTTTTGACTAAGAGAGAGAAAAAGATGCAAGGGGTACATCAGCTACTACTGTGAACACATATGTTTTCTCTATGTATTGAGGCCTGGTTCACACCTATGCATTTTTTAGTGTGTTTTCAGTTTTGCAGAGCACACTACAGTCCATTTAACATGGTTTCCTATGGGTCACATTCACATCTGTGAATTTTATGGAAAGGGCCAGGGACCAGCAGATTGTGTTTTTTGGTTCCATAGACTTCAGTGGATCAAAAACGTGTATTGAAAAACGCAAAATGCACCTGGAATATACATCAACTGCAACTTGCATAGGTGTGAGCCAGGCCTAAACATGAATGAGGTAACAAAGTTTCCCTGTGTTCCAAGCACTTGATAAAGAACCAGAAAGAGCTTTTTCTAGCTCAGGGTCCAGGTGCAAAATGGTTCATAGATAGATTTGTTTATTTCCGATACAACTGTTCACTTTGAATTATTTAGAGATGTTGCAAGGCTTTTTTATATGTGATGTAGCCAACAAGAACAAGAAAGAAATAGTTGGTCAGCCATTAGCTTTGAACCTACATAGAAAGTGATACTGATAATTACAAAATACATCTAGAATATTTGAAACATATCCATAGCCCTGGGCGTAGGAACATGTCATTTTGCCTCAACATGGAAGACAATTATCCTAAATTTAAAAATTAAGCCCAGACAGTTTATATATAGAAACATGCATTAATTTGTGGCCAGAACAGATGCTATGTTGTGGCACAGACAGTAGGGGTAACTATTTAAAGAGTACTAAAGAAGCTTATTTGGTGCACCGTCCATATGTAAGCATAATTGTAGTGCTTGTCCTATGTCAATATTCATATGCCCTCTTTTCTACATTTTAACCTTCGTTTTATTATTAAAGTGTATTCATGAGCTCTAGAGTGAAAATGACTAATAGCATCCATGTATATTATACTTAATAATTGCTTTGAAGTTATAGAAGGTGAACACATGTCTTTTGTCATCTTTCAATAGCAAAAAGGGAGCATATGTCCTCTGTAATCTTTCAATAGCAAAAAGGAAGTTTTCACTATACAAAAGCTGAATAACAGGGCATGACAAAGAAGCAGTTTGCATGACTAGGGTAGATCAGAGCTCACCACCCAGTCCTAACCATATACCCCCAGTAAATCCCCCCACCATTCAACCTTCCCCTTCCTTAAAAGACCACGCAACACATGAGTGGGGTAAAATGGCCTTTTATTTACACATAACTTTTATTTTAAATAACAAACATACTAAACGTTGTAAACCAGATACAATGCTTTTAAGATCCTTGACAGTACCAGATTCATAACTTTTGTGTCTGAGGCACCAATAGCAGAGTAGTGACCCCCGCCGTAAAACACTAGCTTGGGGCCCAACCCAGCTGACCTCAGCCACCCTTATACTGAGGGCCTAAAGCAAGTTGGGCCTCACATACAGAAACTGTTGGACTCCCACCTACCGATACGTTTTACCACGCTCTCATCCAATCCCCACCGGGATGCCTCAGTGTCCGCCCCAATGCGAAAAGAATGTGACGCAAACTACTAGGGGTTAAAATATATTTATGCATTGTTCCAAATAAAGTGTTATATCTTTTTATACATCTTGCTTGATTATTCTGAGTGGGTGATGCGGTGCCGTGAAAATCCCATCTGTATCTCCCTCTTTTGGTAATATTTCCATTTAGGGATATGGTGCCGTATAGGATGTAGCCACACTCTTTGTTCATAAAATCCAAGGGGTTAAAGCCCGCCATTAACAGGCATATGTGGAAAATTGACACAAATTGAAACTTGGACAGGAAGGAACCGTCTTCATGCACCAACAGGGGACCGCCAATCCCAGGCTGTAACATACAGAACTGCTCCACAGCTAGAACTGGACAAAGACCAGGACCAACGCCCTGTAATAACTCCACCCTCACACCATTGCCGCTCTGATCTGTCTTGGAGCGATGAATTCTAACCTGTACTGAGGAGGTTGTAACTACCACCTCACCAATAAGCAACCCCCCTTGCCACCTGTTGTGACGGATTGACAAGTTAACCAATGCAGAAAGCTCCAAAAAATGCCAACAAAAAGGCAGCCCTTGCTTGTAATGCAAAAAATAAACCACACGCAGGTGGCCCAAAATCGCACACAACACAGCTAATGGTACCGGGCGCGATAATCGCATGGGTGACGACCCCTGCGGTAACCCTTCGTTGCCTGCCGAACCACGCAAAACTTTCATAAAATCCTCAACTCTGACCAACTTGGACCAAAAAGCCAGACCCGCCAGTTTTTGATCCATCAATGCTGCTGAAGAACCCCTGACAAAATTACAAACCACAAAATACAGAACCAGCGCCGAAAAAAACCCCCCCAAATTCCAACCCGCCTACCTCCACCAGCAAAGAACACCATTCTCTCCAGACTCAGGAATATGCTTCCCTCATAGCAACCCTCACAGAATCCTGAATCAATCCAGCGGCAACTCCGACACTATTTTCCACAGCCGCCGAGGACAAGAACTTCATCCAGAGGCTGATATCTTTGTGGTCCCAGTGAATGGAAGGCTTAATGGCTTTACGCTGCAGGAATTGTTCATCATAGCGGAGCCACGCCATACCACCATAAACTCTACTGGCCTCCCCAATCGCGTCCAGGTAACAAAAAAGAGCCAAGCAATTCTACAGTGCCTTTTCGCCAATCACGGGCTGGATCTCCATTCACTGACTCCTCAAAAATCTGCAGCATATCCCCCGTTGTCACCGGTGCACCACCACTCCCAGCACCACCCTCCAGACTACGCACCAGCTCCCTCAAACTAGTCAAAACAGCAGAAATATTGCCCATGGCCTCTAACCACTGTGACCCCCCAACCACTGACCCCTGACCCCGCTAGTACAGTAGGAGACATGAAAGGAGACAAAGAAGTAAAGCACTCACCAGGCTGCGCAGGGCTGGGGGCCCCTCCAGCCGCTGATCCCCACTCACTTGCTGCCTCCCGGCCATCTTCCTCCAGCTCCCCGTCCTCAGAGCTGCTGACCTCCCCTTCCGACCAGAGCTCCTCAGGAGGGGTTCCTGCTGCTCACCGGACCACCAACCGACCTCTAATTTTAGCCACCACAGGCGATTCCTGCTTCACTGCCGTGCATCTGCTCTGTGGCGTCCTCCTATCCGCAGCCGACTGCCACCTCCCTCTGACATCATTGCTGCGCTTCCCGGTATCTCCCGCTCTCCCAGGCCGCAACCCTGACCCAGAGGTGTTTACTGCAGGCCTCCGTGCTCCACACGCTCCTCCTTACTTGGAATAGGGCAGCTGGCCACACCTGGAGATAGGCCGGCACCCGCCGTTCTCTCCCCTGCTGGGCCGCTACCCTGACCGGAACATCTGCCTGCTCCTGAGTCCTGATGATAGAGGATGGGACCGAGGCTCCATGCCGTTGAGTGTCCACATCCCAGGGTCACCACCTGCCGAAGCCTGCGTGTGCTTGGCAGGGGGCCCTGAATTGTGGGCTCCCGATGGGTCCTGTCGGGGCTGAAGCTTCCAAGCACACGATGAGGCAGGCCCCGGTTGAGGGGGACTCTGACGGATCCCTTGCAAAGAGACTGTGACCTGGCTCTGTACCCAGGCTGAGCCATGGACGTTTACAGCAGCCCTGAGCTGCGATAATAATTGATCTATCCCACTCAAAAATTCTTTCTCAGCGTAGTAAAACGCAGGAGCTGGCCAGACACAGATGTTCTTCCCATGATTTCTGCTCTTCAGGTGCCCAAACCCCTCCAATTCAGCACTATACTTCCCAATCTCCACCCTGTCATACCGTCTCCTGGGTCAATCAGGTAATAGACCCTGCTAGCCATACCATTTGACTAGTTTAACCCCCCTTTGCCTAGTTCCCCTTCCACCCTGTCATGTATGCCCTCTGCTGACTCGCTCCTTCTCAGCTCCCTGCATGTCTTTACTCTGTTTGCCGCTTTCCATATATATCAATAACGACACTTGCTAATAACACAAAAATAGGAACAATAATGTATAGTAGTAATTGAAAGGGGGAGAATGAAAGCAGGAGAAGCAATGTGTGACCATTATTGACATTGTTATTTCCCTTTCTCACAGTCTTGTTACATCATATACTATATATACTATAATTCTAGATAAAATCATAGCTATAAATCTAGATCTGGTGTAGGGCTTAGCGGATACTTTATTATATGTTAAATTCTCTGTTTTTCAACTTAAACAAAATAACATTTTGCACAAGTTAGACCTTTTACATGAGAAAACCCTTTGTCTTTAACCACTGCTGGATACCACATTCCTGGAAGATATGGAATCCACTTACATAAGAGAGAAGCCTGACAATCTGACATAGAATTACAGGATGATATACAGTAGAGAAGCTGAGCTGATAAGCTGAAATGCCAAAGCCACATGGGTCTTGGGTCTTAAAATAGCAGTTGAACATAACAAAATCATAGAGTTTCAATCAGAGTACATTAATTAAGGTGACACACCTTGTGAAAATAAAATTACTTTCTTATAAAAAGTGTGTAGGAATCTACTGCCCTTTACTGTCTGTATTTGTAAATAGCTTTTTCTTATTAATTACCACAGAGTTAGTTGATTACAGACAGGTACTTCCTGTCCCTGCTAACTGTGCCAGAAACCCCGACTGGAGGACTGTGATTTTATATAAAGGGGAATTTCCAGAAAGTAGACACAGAGAACTAAGTCACATGAACTTATATACACAGCAGCTGCTGAATTTCACCCAGACCAGAAGCAGAGACTACCAGGCAAGTATTCTTATGTTCTAATAGTTTAACTGAAGCTGCCTATAGATTCTTAAGTGTGTATCAAAATCCTTGTGGCAGACTTATCTCTGTCCTATTGTTACTATATCACATGCAGAGTGCCAGTTTAAGGGATACCGAATGCAGGTATACAGCGGTAGCAGAAATGACCAGTACAGAGTAGCTGAACCAGACTGAATACAATTAGAATGACGTTTATTAATGCACCCACAGCTATCCAATACCAACAGACCATAAGCAAAGCAAAACTGAATAAATAAATGTGACAGTGAAGCAAAACCAAACCAACAACCTAACTATAATATACTATATACAAATGGGGGGAAGTTTATATAAACAGGGCATGACTGGGACTGGGAACAAGGGGAGAAGAGATGGGGTAACAAGATACAGGGTACAAGATGCAAAATACAGGATAAGGCAGGGATCTAAATAATCAGCAAACCGGAATATGGCTAACAGCCAAAATACTGGAGCTCCGATGAAAGTCAAGGGAGGGGTTATGTACCATCCCAACAGCCAACTTCATGTGGGGCATAATTACTGGGATCTGCTGGCTGCTGGGAGACACCCTCTTCAGCTCTGGGAACCACATTTTCATCAGCAGGTGATCCAGGTCCTGACAGCCAGATAGCTAGGTCTGTGCAACTGTATGTGTTTAATGGTCACCTTCCATTATATTAGTAAGCGAACCTGTTTATTGTAAACATACGTTTACATGCAGCTCCTGTTATTTTAGTTAATCCTGTCCTTTTAGGTGTGGGATTCTATAGCTAGTTTTAGCTCAGGGCTCAATAACCAGCATTGACTAGAGCCAGGTTAGGCCTCCAATGGTCACTTCTGGTAGATAGAGGTCCAATTGCATGACAGATGAAGAGATAGAAACTAATAGGAACTAAGACACAGAGTAGAAGACTTTAGTTCCAGTGCCACACAATGGTTTCTGCTTATGAGACTCTGAGTTCCAGGCTAATCATACAATAGTTTGAAGATCTCCCCATCACTGCTGATCTTTTTTTCAGGTCTCTGACACAAAGATGGACACTACATCGCAGTCATCCTTTAGGGCCACTGCAACCGAATTTGCTGTAATATTCATCTAGAGGTATATTTATTAAAACATATATAACAGTTGCTGATAATACCTGTTAGTACATTGAATGTATGTTCTATTATTAATCTTTTCTTATATAAAACGTGTATTATTTACAAAATCGCATGCATCTACTTGTTGTATATAGTTATGGTTAATGTTATATGTGGGTTGACCCTGTCAGGTGTTTTTTTTCGTCTTTTTCATCTTTTTGGCTGTCTTTGTCCTGTTGGGAAGCCTTTTCAATACTTTCAGGCCCAACTGTAATTTTTTTGATTTCCTATTACTTTTTGCGCTGCTGACAATAGTCACCACAACAAACAGAGAAGGTAAATCTCTGCACTGGGGACAATTTTTCGTAGACGTTGTCAAACTATAAAATAATATTGCAAGACTACCCTTTACATTTTACCCGTGAGAATGGTAACACATATCCCTACCAAAACTGTTATTAACACTTAAACACACTTAACTGATGGGTGTTCCCCTTACATGTTCAATAATAAACGTTACTTTCAGAAAAAGAATGTCAGCATGTCTCAGTCATTTTTGCAGAGCAGCAAAGTTTAATGAATCCCTTCTGGAGAAAAAAAAAAACACATTATAAATCTTTTAATTTCTGAATAAATGAACAAAGTAAGTTGGTATTTATTTTTAAAGTTCATATATGAAAAATAAACGGTTTCTAGGGCAACTTGTTAAATATGTAGTTACCAAATTCCAACTTCAACTAAACATCTTTTTGTAATTTTGCCTGGGGAAGGGTTAAAATCTCTGTACATTTTTTACAAAAGCAAGATGGATTATACAGTATCTCACAAAAGTGAGTACACACCTCACACTTTTGAAAATATTTTATTATATATTTTCATGTGACAACACTGAAGAAATGATACTTTGCTACAATGTAAAGTAGAGTAGTGAGTGACCAGCTTGTAGAAAGGAGGGAGACGCAGCGTTTGCAGGTTTCTCAACTAGAGCTACGGAGCCAGGCACAGGAACGGGAAGAGGTGTGCACCGGGGTGCTGGGCACCAAGGGGGAGGGGGGAGGAAAGTCCAGGCGTGTGGAGACGTCTAGGGGGCAGCCAGCCGATGGAGCAGAAGTGACTCTGTAGGCAGCAAACACAGAAGACAAGCGGTGCCCCACTAAACGTAGTAGAAGATTAAAAGCATACATTTATTAAAATTGCACTTACAGGAAATAAGTGACATCAGGCATATACCATATCCAAGCATCCCAGTCTGGGTGATCCGAGTGCTAGGGGTCCTGCCAGCACATGTGTCCGGTCACTCCGGTGGGTTCCGAGGCTCCAGGCAGGTGAGCGAGATGGAGGTCCAAGCGTCACGGGTCCAATGGGGAGCTGAAGAGTGGGTAGATGGCTGTTCCAGGCACGTGTTCGGAGCAATCCTTGCTCCTTCGTCAGGCCTTCGTCAGACCCATGATGCTTGGACCTCCATCTCGCCCACCTGCCTGGAGCCTCGGAACCCACCAGAGGGACCGGACACATGTGCTGGCGGGACCCCTAGCAATCGGACCACCCAGACTGGGATGCTTGGATATTGTATATGCCTGATGTCACTTATTTCCTGTAAGTGCAATTTTAATAAATGTCATGCTTTTAATGTTCTACTACGCTTAGTAGGGCACCACTTGTCTTCTGTGTTTAGTGACCAGCTTGTATAACAGTGTAAATTTGCTATCCCCTCTAAATAACTCAACACACATCCATTAATGTCTAAACTGCTGGCAACAAAAGTGAGTACATCCCTAAGTGAAAATGTCCAAATTGGGCCCAATTAGCCATTTTCCCTCCCCGGTGTCATGTGACTCGTTGTGTTACAATGTCTCAGGTGTGAATGGGGAGCAGGTGTGTTAAATTTAGTGATATAGCTCTCACTCTCACAAGGGGTGGGGGGTCAGCCTGTCAGTGCTCAGAGCATACGCTGCACACTGCATCAGATTTTTCTGCATGGCTGTCATCCAAGAAGGAAGCCTCTTCTAAAGATAAAGCAAAAGAAAGCCTGCAAACAGCTTGATGAAGACAAGCAGACTAAGGACATGGATTACTGGAACCATGTCCTGTGGTCTGATGAGATCAAGATAAACTTATTTGGTTCAGATGGTGTCAAGCGTGTGTGGTGGCAACCAGGTGAGGAGTACAAAGACAAGTGTGTCTTGCCTACAATCAAGCATGGTGGTGGGAGTGTCATGGTCTGGGGCTGCATGAGTGCTGCTCGCACTGGGGAGCTACAGTTCATTGAGGGAACCATGAATGCCAACATGTACTGTGACATACTGAAGCAGAGCATGATCCTCTCCCTTCGGAGGGCAGTATTCCAACATGATAACGACCCCAAACACACCTCCAAGATGACCACTGCCTTGCTATAGAAGCTGAGGGTAAAGGTGATCGACTGGCCAAGCATGTCTCCAGACCTAAACCCTATTGAGCATCTGTGGGGCACCCTCAAATGGAAGGTAGAAGGTCTCTAAAATCCACCCGCTCCGTGACAACTCCAATGGCACCCTGTAATGTTCTGGTGAACGCCATGCCCAAGAGGGTTAAGGCAGTGCTGAAAAATAATGGTGGCCACACAAAATATTGACACTTTGGGCTCAATTTGGACCTTTTCGTTTAGGGTTGTACTCACTTTTGATGCCAGTGGTTTAGACATTAATGGCTGTGTGTTGAGTTATTTTGAGGGGACAGCAAATTTACACTGTTATACAAACTGTACACTCACTACTTTGTAGCAAAGTGTCATTTCTTCAGTGTTGTCACATGAAAAGATATAATAAAATATTTTCAAAAATGTGAGGGGTCTACTAAAATATAAATTATGTAGTGCTAACCCAAGAAGGAGGCACCTGATGTGTTTTGGTCCCCTGTTCCCGTTCCCTGACTCTTCAAACAGCACCACACACTCTGATGCACCTGGCTGAGTGGTGAATATGTCATGTGGATGTACAGGCAGTACCCCAATGGTAATAGAGACAAGAAACAACAATAACACAACAAAATATATATGTTTTCTGTAAATGAAATACTAATTTGTGAGTCACTCCTATTACGTGCAATCTTAACCAGGGAGTACTACACTACCATGTTAGTCCAACAATCTGTAATATAATCCCCCCTTCTTCCACTGGCCAGCTTGTTGAGAACCAACTATTTTGTCAAAGCACTAAGGTTAATGTCCTTTTAAGAACTAATACAGGCACTGATTCTGTGTTACTTGAAAACACTGTCCCTTTTTGTCTAAAATGTAATGTGATTTTGGCCAGCAGACTCTCACTAACTCTTGTGTCAACAGGTGATTTTCTCTCTATTCACTGTGTAAAGCACAGCTGATCAGTGTCTTTCTCCTGGGTCAAGTAAAGGGCTCCACCAAAATCCATGGCTCTCTCCAATGTCCCAAGATGTCTGTCACTGTTTCTTTCAGGTCCAGTGGTGAGTGGTCTGCTAACAGCCAAAGTTGTATTCAGTCCTCTCAGAAAAGACTCCACACTTCTCCTCAGCCAGAGCAGCAGAAAATCACCTCTCCTCTTTACCATAGTGCATTCTGGGATCTGTAGTTTCCTCTTTCCTGCTCATCAACCCAGCTCACACTTTCAGAACTACACCTCCCACATTCCTAGTCGAGATGTGCTGAACACCCCCCCCCCCCCCCCTGATTAGGTTTGTGCCAAAACTCTTGAATTCTTGAACATCATAAAAGTTCCCTGCAAGCTTTCTTTTTATGTTGTAAATAAAGCCAGTCTGTATGATGAGGTCACAATTTAGTGCACTCGGAACAAGATTAGAGATTTTTTGGGTAAATTCTGGTGTCTCTTGGGGAGACTTTGGATGAAAATAACTAATTTTTGCACAAAGCAAAACTTTATGTGCGGAAGCTAAATTATTGTACACTCTGGCCAAGATTAACAATTTTTTTAGACAAAGTCAGGATGTCTATTACTCTCAAGATACATTGCTGGACAGATCTCTTGTGGTATAAACTAGGATAATTTGTGGGAAAGGGGAGGGGGGTCTACTTCCAGCAGGTATTCCATAGCTATGAGGTACCTTGGATGAGTATCCGGTAATAATAGCCAGTACAAGCTGAGTACAAGAAGCCAGGGAGGAGGAAGAGCCATTGTTGTTGTGGGCCTTTGAATCCTTTGGTTTCCCCAATGGGGAGGGCATTCTTTGTCATCTTGAACAGGGTGTAGCGGTTGTCCCTTGAAGTATGTGAAAGAGTTACTAAGGTTTTCAATCTCCTCTTGAGAGAGGATGGCATTGGCCATTCGGTGGAAGTGAGTGGTGGCACGTGGTGGCACGTGGTGACTGAAAATCTGTGTTGGTTTATTCTTTGTAGAGGAGAAATATCAGTTCCTTTTTTACCTGTTACACTGTCGGGGAGGAATACGAGGTCCAGTTTTTCAGGATGGATCTGCAGGCCACAAGAAGGCATATTAGGGACCATTCTTTAAGTTGAGGGTCAGAAGAGGGGCACCATTGTAGAAGATGGCTGTCCTAGTGACCAAAGATGAGGAGTAAAGGATCCTTAGGGAGCATGAGGAGGGTGATGCTATTTATATATGTTATAATTTGATCCCAAAAGGCAGCTATAGTCCAAAAGTGATGGGTTAATGAGGGTCTTTGTTGGTTACAAAGTGGACAATTCAAGGACTGAGGTTTAGTTTTGTCTGAGAGAAATGGGATGAAGGTACGGATGGTGAGAGTCATTCTGGCCATTTTCTTGTGTTCTCTCCAGGTGATTGCCATGTCTTGCAGTAGAAGATTATGTTGTAATTCGGGAGGGAAGAGTCTTCCATTGTAAAATTGCCACTAAGGAATGTGGGAGAATCATTGAGGACTCTAAGTTGTAGTTCGAGAAGTGGGAGTTTTGCTTGATCCAGTCCATATTGTATCTAAGAAGGCAAGCAATGTTGTAGAGTCTAATGTTGGGGAGACTAGTGCCCCCCTCACTCCGCGTTTTCTGTCAAATGAAATGTGATGTGGCTTTATTCAATACTTGAATGTCCTTGTGTTTTAGAACTAGTGGAATTGTTTGTAGAGGATATAGCAGGTGGGCAAAACTGACCATTTTGACTAGATGGCACCTTCCCATTAGCGAGAGAGGGAGATCTATACAGCTGTTTAGTTATTGTGAAAGCTTACAGTATGTAGAAGAGGAGGATAATTAAGGTGGTATAGTGAGGAGGGTAGTTTCCCTATCTTAATACCCGGATAGGTGATGTGAGAGTGCGCTACCATGAATGGTGAGTTTGATGTCCAGGGGGGGTTTGAGGAGGTCCAATTGGGAGTATGTCGCTTTTATGGTAATTGATACGAAGACCTGAGCATAACCTAAATTCATCGAAGATGTCTTTTATTTGTAGCATATTTGCTGCTGGGTTGGCTTTAAAAATGAGAACATCATCGGCGAATTGAGAGGAGCGAAGTTCCATCTCACCGCATTTGATGCCATGCCCGCATGGTAGGTGATAAATCTAGATAGGGGTTCTAGGGCTAGGTAAAATAAAAGCGGTGACAGGGGGCAGCCCCGTCTCATACCTTTGTGCAGTTTGAATTTGTCGTAGAGGAGGCCCGCCAGCACCAATCTGGCCACAGGGCTGAGTACACATTTAGTACATATTAAGTGTGTAAAAGGGCCATCAAAGCCCATTTTTGATAGTACCATATGCAGTAATTCAAAATTGACATTGTCGAAGGCTTTTTCTGCGTCCAGAGTGATGATGGCGTGACCCCCCCTGCCCCAGGAGAGTTTGGCTTTTTCCAGGACTGCTAAGACTTTTCTGATATTAAGGGTGATGTTCTGCCATTTACAAACCTGATTGGGCCAGGTCAGTTATATGTGGGATGATTGTGGCTAGTCTTATGGCAACCATTTTTGAGAGGATTTTGATGTCAATGTTTAGAAGTGATATGGGTCTGTATGATCCTGGTTTGGTTGGGTCTTTGCCTTTTTTTGAGAGTAACTTAATGATTGCTTGGTTCCCTGTGGAGGGGTAGGCCCTGCCTTCCCAGATTTTTGAATATACAGTAAAGGAGGTAATACAGTGTCTGGAATCAACTTATAGAATTCCCCAGTGAGACCATCAGGGCCTGGGGCTTTAGAGGGGACTAAATGGTGAATGGTGTCACTTATTTCGTTTGCGGTTATGGGTGAATTCAACATTTCTAGTTGGGTGGGGAAAACCTTGGGTACATGGGCGTCCGCAGGTAGGGGCAAGGGGGGGGCAATTGCCCCCCCCTGGAATCAGGCATCAGATCAGGGGTTCCCCACTAGGTCCTTATCCTCTTGAGCCATGTATGCAGTTTCTGACAGTCTCTTGGCCATGTATGCAGTCTCTGACCATTTCCTGTACCATGTCCGCAGTCTCTGACTGTCTCCTGTGCTATGTCTTCAGTCTCTGACTGTCTCCTGTGCTATGTCTGCAGTCTCTGACCGTATCCTGTACTATGTCTGCAGTCTCTGACCATCTCCTGTACTATGTCCGCAGTCTCTGACCGTATCCTGTACTATGTCCACAGTCTCCGACCGTCTCCTGTAGCACGTCTGCAGTCTCTGACTGTCTTATGTACTATGTCTGCAGTTTCTGACCATCTCCTGTATCATATCCGCAGTCTCTGACTGTCTCCTGTATCACGTCTGCAGTCTCTGACCATCTCCTGGATCATGTCTGCAGTCTCTGACCATCTCCTGTATCACATCTGCAGTCTCTGACCATCTCCTGGATCATGTCTGCAGTCCCTGACCATCTACTGTATCATGTCTGCAGTCTCTGACCATCTCCTGGATCATGTCTGCAGTCTCTGACCATCTCCTGTACTACGTCTGCAGTCTCTGACCATGATAATGTAATTATGACATTGTCAAAAAGGGGCAGAGCATGGATGACCTTGAAATTATGCCCCCCCCTGGAAAAAG
>BLSH010241352.1:152477-163124 GCA_018402905.1 Glandirana rugosa
CTTCCTATGTCCATTCAGATAGTAATTGGTACTAGGTCAAATTAGATTATTGAAGGCCAAGACCACGGAGGACGAGTGGAGGACGACTTGCCGGATTTTGGTAGGATATTTTGACCGGGGTGACGGGCTGGTCACGGGGGTCGTATGAGACACGGGGGGGGGCGTTATTACCTGGCGAAGGACCTTCGGAGGCACCAGAACCGGAAGTTATTAGATTAAACTGGATCATGGTTAATGATAGACTTACCTGTATCCTTCACAACTCTATTAAGAAATTCTTTGTGACTTGGGATCCATGGATAGGATACATATGTACATCTTCATGCACCTCTGGTTGACCCTCTTCTTGCCCCCCCCCCTTCCTTTTCTCCTTTTTTTTTCTTCCTCTTTCTGTGTTTCCTTTTCCTTGCTCTTGAAAAACGTTTTTATTTTCTTTCTACCTGATTTTGTGACAACATTAAGATATTTTGCTGGAAAATATAGATCTATGTTACTGGTATTCTCAGGAAGGTACACAAAGATCCCCCTATTTCTACTGACCTCTATCCCTCCCCTCCCTATCCTCCTTCCTTCTCTGCTTCCCCACACCCCCTTCCTTTGTTCTTTATGCTATATTGTTTTCTATGTACCACAGCTGTTTCCAGTACTGTAAGTCAATGCGACCCGATGGGATTCTCTACGGTCAGTCACAAACGAAACGGCTATAGGTCCTTCGACCTAGCTATTAACGATTTACATCTTCCATATTGTGTTGTTTTATCAATCTCAACGGTAATTCCACCACATACATTGTAGGTTGAGATTTTTCGGTTAAAGTTCAACAGTTTTATATTACTGAAAATATTGTTAGAAGGACATTTCAAAACTTACGTTCAATTATTGTTTACCTGCACTGTTGTTCACTGATTGTGCCTTATGTGACATTGATTTGTTACTTCAAAAAAATATTGAAATATAAAGTCCCCCTGTAACATCAGAGTCCTCCTTTATCATCAGAGCCCCCCTTACATTCAGAGCCCTCCTTTACCATCAGAACCCACTTTACATTCAGAATCCTCCTTTACATTCAGAGCCCCCCCTTTACATCCAGAGTCCTTCTTTTACCATCAAAGCCCCCCTTTACATTCAGAGTCCTCCGTTACCATCAGAGCTCCCTTTTCATTCAGAGTCCTCCTCTACCATCAGAGCCCATCTTTACATTCAGAGTCCTCCTTTACCATCAGAGGCCCCCTTACCATCAGAGCTCCCTTTATATTCAGAGCCCTTCCACTTCTCGAACTGTGCAGAGTGGGTAAGGAGGTTCTGCTTAGGATCTGAGAGACAAGGAGAGCACTGCAGTGGAGAGCGGAATAGTCTGTACTAGGACTCCGGCCACCATACTGCTGTCATGTGCCAAGCATGGAAGGAGGTTGAAAACATTGTGGGAATGATACGCTGACTCTGACTTGACCGACCTCCCACTGACATCACCATTGGAGCCTGCATATTACAGGATGGCTGCATCCCCATCCCCGCCCACTCACATAGCATAGATAGTAAGGAGAAGACAGGCTCCTCTTACCTAGGGGATGTTCTATCAGACCTCCACCACAGGATAATAGATAATGAAAGTTTCTGCTGGTGGAGGGGGTGGAAATTCACCCCGATCTCTGTCTGCAGAGTTGTGCTGGCCGGCGGTGTACGTGATCGGGTCCAATAGGGTCTAATATTTGGGACTTTGGCCGGGACAAGGAAATATTGGGACATTTGACCAAAATCCGTGAATGTCCCAGCAAATCCGTGTTGGCAATTATGTATCTGTCTCCACTACAACAACATACTTATTTGTGTGGGGTGGGACTATGAGCACTGAGCTGTGATTGGAGAAAGTCACCACCACTTTGTCCAATCAAGGCTCTGACAGTGCTCTGTGCCCTAATTGACAAAACCTTGCACCTCACCAGCCAATTGGAGCCCTAGAATACACTGGGAAGAAATTTTCCTGTTAGTGCTGCAGAGTAGTGGAATTCAAAAAGGATGTCTTAGACAGTTTTTAGAATTCGGTTGTGCTTCTGCATGACAGATGTCAGGGAGGATAATAAAAGATGTACCTCTCATATCATCCATCCTGCAACTTTACCTTTTTTGCCTAATTACAGGTGCATGGTCAACAGGGACACTGCACAAACCCATAGGGAAAAAAATGGGCAGCCCACCAAAAAGAGAAATTCAAATATTTACTGAGATCTTAATTTCCAAAACATCCTGTAAAAGACATTTTTTGGAAACTCACAGGTCCACAGGGGACAGACAATGTCATGCAAAAACAAAACTCTTAGGTACACAAAAGTAATGCATTCCAATGCTTGGTCCTGTTCACCCCATGATTGGGTATAGTTATGCCAGAACCTAAATTTATTCAGCACAAAACTGTGCCATGTGGAAATAAACCTAGAACGAAAGATAAGACCTTTATACATAATTAATGAACAGGGATGTAAATTACTTGCCGTCATTTTGTTCCAGCGATAATAAACTCCTAAATCTGAATAGCTGTAAAATTTGAAGCAGGAGGCTATTATTCCACAGGCAGGCTAAACTTGTGTGGGTAGAGAATTAAGCTGAGTGCTTGTTCTTGAGGTACTGGGGAATCTTTGTTAGGAAAGAGAGGGGAGCGCAAAGAAAAAAGCAGTTTGAAAAGTAAGCATTATTTTACATAATGGAAGACAGCAAATCCATGTACTGGGGAAGCTGTAATGCATAGGGAGTTATTTTGCAAATTTCATCAAGGTTGAACTAAGCTTTCAGCTGTTGGCCAGCAAATCTTCTGGCCAACAGCTGAATATTGTCGAAGATGAATCATCAGTTGCCATGATGCCCACAGATGCCAACTTCATAGCAACCAGGGATACTGTACCTGTACTGGAATCTGTCATATTCAAGACATCTTCCCAGTGCAAAATACCAGAATCAGATCTCTGGTGTCTCTCTGGTCTTACGTTCTAGTTTGTTTATCTGGAAACTGGAGGTACTTCTTTTAAAATTTGTCATATAATAGCATCAAATTCTAAAAGTGGAGGTAATTTAAACACATGTGTCAGAAAGCTTATCAAAACTCAACTTCAAGGCTTTCCTGAATTAAGTGCAGGGCATTTTAAAGGGGCCCCACAGCCAAAAACTGTTGTAACTCCTTTACTTAATTCCCACCAATATGCTGGCCCACAAGTGGCAGCTACAATACCCCCGCCCTATACAAGTAGGCCGACTTAAATCAGCACAGGTGTATAAATAAATGTAAAAAAACACTCTAATTTAAAATCATTAATAATAGTAATACAGATGCAGTACAGCTTTAAAAGACTCATATCAAAGAGAAACTAAACCCATCATTTAAAGCGGAACTAAGGCAAAAAATATTTGCCTAAGTGCCAAAGGTCCAACACCTATGAGGTCCCTCGCTGGCACTGACATCTTCTCCCCCTAGTTCTTCGGGTGTTGGTCTTTGACCATTTTGATTGGCTGGCGCAAAATGTTGTTACTTCCATGCATGCATGGGAGTGCAGTCATCCCATCACACTGGACCTGTGCCAGAATATAAACTCAGATGTGCATGCGCAGCTCAGTGTACGTTCTACAGGGGATTGCAAACAAGCAGGTGAGTGTATTTTATTGCAGAAGTGGGACTTAAATGGAAGGGGGTCTGCTGTGCTGGGGGAGAGGTTTATGAGAAGACTGGAAGAGTATTTAGACTAAGATTGAGGGGTAAGATTCATTTGATTATAATGGGGCAGACAGGTCAAACAGGGGTCAGTCCCTAATGGCGGGTGGAATGGGGAGAGGGCTATGGCAGGTGATAAGAAGATTCCCATGTTACAAACAACCATTGTAAATGGTACTATTTGTACTACAAAAATAAAATGCAAAATACATGTGCAAAACATGACAATGCCAAAAGTCTCCCAAACACAATAGGTGAGTTGGAGGCTTTGGTGCATGAAGAGAGTTGTGATTTAATTGGTATTGCTAAAACTTGGCTTCATTCTTCACATAGCTGGGTTATTAATATTCCTGGCTATGCTCTCTTTTAGAGAGACAGGGTAAAACTGAAAGGTGGTGGTGTCTGTCTCTATGTGAGAAATGATCTCCAAGCGACCATGTAAGAGGACCTAGTTGATGGCGAGTGTGATGAGGCTGAAGCATTATGATTGAAACTGCATATGGGTGTGCGCACTACAAAGTTAATCATATTATTATTATTATTATAGGCTACCTCAGTGTTAATGAGGAGATGGAGACTCAGCTCCTTTTACAGATAGAAAGGGCTACAAGGACTGGCACAGTGACGATTATAGTGGATTTTAATTACCCAGAAATTGACTGGAGTAATGGCACTGTTGGAACAGTTAAAGGGAAATATTTTATAAACCTATTAAAAGACAATTTTATGGTACAGTTCATAGAGTCCCCAACTAGAAAAGATGCTCTGCTGGACCTGGCAATCTCTGACCATGCAGAAATTATAACTAATGTTCGTATAAAAGTACTAAGAAAACAGCTTTTAAAAATATAAAAATGAAGGAACACTGTCATTTAATTTTATCATTAGCATTTAAATGTTACCAGGAACATAAAAAGAATATGTAAGAAGGGAATCAAGGCCGTAAAAATTCAAACTGAACGACAGAATGTCAAAGAACGTAGGGAAAACCCAAAAAAAGTTCTTCAATAATACTAATAGTAAAAAGGACAGGTCTGATCATGTAGGCCCTTTATAAAATTATCTGAAGTGGTTGACTGGGGACAAAAAGAAGGCAAATTTATTAAAGTAGAAGTACAGACAAAGCTTGTCTGTAGATCATAGGAGTGCAGTTCGTTCTACACTCCTGTGACCCATTTTCAGCAGCTGAAGCCCGCTGTCGGCTGACGTCACAGATTCAGTCCAGGCTCAGGAAAGATTGTGACTAGATGGTCGGGATCCATCCAGGAACCTGGACTGGCAACCAGCTCAGCCTCTCAGCGAGCTGCTGAGAGCCTGATCCAGCCACTCCCACCCCCTCCACAGCTCAGCACTCCAGTGAGAATTTAAGGGGGGCAGAGCAGAGAGCCGGTGACTGACAGTCACCAGCTCTCTGCTCAGAGAGCTCTAAGAACCAAGTGATCTGCGGTGTTTGATTGCTCAGTTCTCAGTGTTAGAGCCAGCAGGGAACAGAGGCACCATTGGACTGATTCTGCATCCACCTAGGTAAGTATGATTCCAAAATAAAAAGTAACCCCACACTTCTCTTTTAAATAACGTCTTCAGCTCTGTGTATACAAAGTAGCATGGGGGAGCTCATGTCATGACAGACTTACCTGTAAACAAAGCCCTCCAGCGGTGCCCTGTCACTGATGTAGGTGCTTCCATGTTCACCTGGTCTTCCTTCTGGGTTCGCAGGCTGCATATGCATATGAATGGCTGAGCCGCGATGATGTCCCACCCGCAAGTGTACGCAGGAGTCGCCGTTTACGGCACAGGGCTGTGAAGGAACGCTTCTTTGAGAGCACATGCGCCAGTGACGTCACCAGCTGCTTCTAAAGTAAGTATCTCTTAAACGGTGCACGCTTAGGATATATTTGCTGTAACTATAAGTAAGCCTTATTTTAGGTTTACCTATAGGTAAAATTCAGCTGAGGGAGTTTATTCCCACTTTAACTTCTATCATTGTGAAGATATTGAAGATTTTAATAAAAAAAAAACCACATAGAATAGTCTTTGCTAGAAAAAAAAAAAATTTAACCGCATCCTGACCAGCTGCCGCAGGTCGGCTCTCCTGTGTGAATCGCCGTCATGGTACGTTGGTTTGCGCAGGCGCAGTTGCACTCGTGAGCATGCCCGTGGGTCGGGGGACTCGATGTCCGCCGGCAACCCACGATCACCTTCTACAGAGGCAGAACGGGGATCTACCTTTGTAAACAAGGCAGATCCCCATTCTGTCAGGGGACATGACAGAGATCTACTGTTCCCAGTGATTGGAACAGTGAGATCTGCCATGTCCCTGCCAGCCCAGCCCCCACACAGTTAGAACACGCTGAGGGAACACAGTTAACCCCTTGATCGCCCGCTACAGTTTAAACCCTTCCCTGCCAGTGACATTTATACAGTAATCAGTGGCGATTTAAAGCTCTGACCGCTTTATAAATGCCATTGGTCCCAAAAAAGTGTCAAAAGTGTCCAATCTGTCTGCTGCAATGCTGCAGTTCCGATAAAATCGCTGCCATTTCTAGTAAAAAAAAATAATAATAAAAATGCCATAAATCTATTTCCATAGTTTGTAGAAGCAATAACTTTTGCGCAACCCAATTAATATACGCCTATTACAATTTATTTTTTTATTTGTTTTACAAAAAATATGTAGAAGAACACATATCAGCCTAAACTGATGAGTAAATTTGTTTTTTTTATTTTTTGGGATATGTATTATAGTAAAAAGTAAAAAAAAGATATATATTTTTTTCAAAATTGTCGCTGTTTGTTTTTTTTATAGCGCAAAAAATAAAAAATGCAGAGGTAATCAAATACCACCAAAAGAAAGCTCTATTTGTGGGAAAAAAAGGGTGTCAATTTTGTTTGGGTACAACTTCACACGACCGCGCAATTGTCAGTTAAAGTGGCCCAGTGCCGTATCGCTAAAAATGCTCTGGTCAGGAAGGGGGTAAATTCTTCCGGTGCTAAAGTGGTTAAGCAATAGCCAACATGGATTCACGAAAGGCAGAATTTGTCAGACAAATCTGATTTCTTTTTATGAGGAGGTAAGTAAATCATTAGAAAAAAGAGTGGCTGTGGTACATAGTATATCAGGATATTGCAAAAGCATTTGATACGGTTCCCTCCACAACGCTAATGTGTGAGGTAAAGTCTACAGGCTTGGAAAAATCAATTTGTAAGTGGATAAGAAACTGGCTAAAAGACCATATTGTGGACCATATAGTGGGGTTAATGATTTATTCTCTGAATGGTCTAAGATTATTAGTGGTGTACTTCAAGGTTCAGTGTTAGGACCCTTACTTTTTAATATATTTATAAATGATATCTGGTCTGGGATTAAAAGTACCTTTTCGGTGTTTGCAGATGGCACCAAGATATGCAGTAGAATAACGTCCTTAAAGGATGCCTCCAACTTACAAGCCAACCTCAATGCATTGTTTAACCGGGCAATCGTGTGGAAAATTAGGTTTAATATTGATAAATGTAAAGTTATGCCCTAGGGGCAAAGAATATGCACTCATCTTACAACTGGGGAAGTACAACTGGGGGAATCCACGGTAGAGAAGGATCTGGATGATCTGATAGATCATGAATGTAATAATAGCATGCAATACCAAGCTGTGATTTCCAAACCAAGCAAAATCCTTTCTTGTATTAAAAGAGGTATGGACTCCAGAGAGAGAGATATTATTTTACCCCTGTACAAATTATTAGTAAGACCTCATCTGGAATATACAGTTCAGTTTTGGGCACCAGTTCTCAAAAAGGATATTGGGGAACTGGAGAAAGTGCAGAGAAGGGCAACCAAACTGATAAGAGGCACGTAGGAACTCGGCTATGAGGAAAAATTGGCTGAACTGAATTTACTCTTTCTTGAGAAGATGAGATTAAGGAGGGATGTGATCAACATGTACAAACACATAAGTGGTCCATATAGTGAACTTGGTGTTGAGTTATCCAATTTAAGGTCATCACAGAGGACAAGGGGCACTCTTTACGTCCGGAGGAAAAGAGATCTCCAAATACAGAAAGGCTTCTTCACAGTTAGAGCTGCAAAAATGTGGAATACAAAATTGACAAGAATAACGCCTGTAAGTCTAGACTGTTACATTTATTAAATTCACAAGTAGAACAACTCACATGTGATAAAAGACTAACAGGCTCATCAATTTAGAAATCCCCATTGAGGGTCACATTTCTTGAGAAATGACCTCTCCTTTCTAGTGAAGAGGCTCTTTCAATACCATGAATAAACAACGAGGACATGTCTGCGTCATGTTCATTAAAAGAATGTTGAGATACATTTGAGTGGTGGGAAGCAGAGGAATTTAATAACCCACAATAAGGATCCACAGAAAACCTGGGCAATAGACACATTTGCTACAAAACTGCCCTCTGATCAGCTTGTAAACGATAGGTCTGTGTGTATTTTAAATGCTGTTTGACTTTTTTATCATGCAAGGTCCTCTTTAACCACTTCAGCCCCGGAAGGATTTCCAGCTTTAGGACCGGAGCCCTTTTTGCGATTCGGCGCTGCGTCGCTTTAACTGACAATTGCGCGGTCGTGCGACGTTGTACCCAAACGAAATTTGCGTCCTTTTTTTCCCACAAACAGAGCTTTCTTTTGGTGGTATTTGATCACCACTGCGTCATTTCTGATCGCCGCTATAAACAAAAGAAGAGCGACAATTTTGCAAAAAAAAAACAAATTTCTTACTTTTTCCTAAAATACAAATCCAAAAAAAAATATAAAAAAACATTTTTTTTCACCGTTTTTGGCCGATTTATATTCTTCCTCATATTTGCGATAAAAAAATCGCAATCGGCGTTTATTGATTGGTTTGCGCAAAAGTGGTCGCATTTACGGATGATGAGAATTCATTTTTGGGGTTTTTAATTTTTTTTTATTTTTTACTAAAAATGGCGGCGATCTGCGATTTTTTGCGGTACTGCGACATTGCAGCGGACATGTCAGAACGTTTTGACACTTTTTTGGGACCATTGGCATTTATACAGCGATCAGTGCTATAAAAATGCACTGATTACTGTGTAAATGCCATTGGCAGTGAAGGGGTTAACCTGCAGGGGGCGCGCTAAGGGTTAACTATGTTCCCTGGGCGTGTTCTAACTGTATGGGGGACTGCCTAGCTGGGGAAGGGAAGTGGTCACAGCCTTCACGTAAAGGAAGGCTGTGATCACAGCCCTTCCCCCTCACACAGAGCGGAGGTCCGTGTTTACATACACGGACCTCCGCTCATTCGCTCCGGGGGGGGCATCGCGGGTGGCCGGCGGCAATCGAAGCCGCCGCACCCGCTCCCTGGCCCCCCTGGACACAGTGAGCGCGCGGGCGCGCCTCCGGCGGCGCGCGCGCCCTCACTATACACGTTCCCGCAGCCGCCGTCGTATGACGGCGATTTGCGGGAACGAGCCACTTTGCCGCCGTCAGATGCCGATCGCCGGTCGGTAAGTGGTTAAGCAAACAGTCTCTTTTCCTTCAGTAACTGAAGTCTTCATATTTCACTATACATTTCTACCTGTTTCCTAAATATAATTTACTCAATTTTTGGAACTGAAAGCTGAACTTCAGGTTTGATTTTATTACTTACAGTACATTAGTCCAGCTTGGACCTACTTAAAGTGGACCTTTTGTTTTAACTTTGGATAGTAAAACATTTTTTTTTCTGTCAGTAAATACCTTATACAGCCCACTTCCTGTTTCTTGTCTGGTCATTAGCCTAGGCTTATGGCATCAAGCACAGCTCTCTCTCTCACTCTCGTGAGAGTTTGCCAGGAAGGGAGGGAGGTGAGTCATAAGAGAGCCAATGAAAGCCGCAAGTCTGCAGAGCTGGAGGTGTGCCTCTGTGTGTCTCTGTAAATCCAGGAAGTGAACAGGCAGCAGTTTCAGCTGCCCACAGTTAAAATGGCTGCAGCCAGACTTAGTGGAGGGAGATTTCCGCAGCATATTTGGCAAGTACAGAATCACAGTATAGATAAATGAATATGCAAAGTGGTTGGGTGGAAGCTTCCGAATGGCAAAGATGTTTTTTTTACAAATTATATGAGCAAACTGCCGTTCCTCTTTAAGTTTATATATCTCATACCTAGAGGAACGCTGTGGAAGCTGACAATCAATGTTGTAGTCGTTCCTACTATAGTGATCATCATGATCTTCTGGGTTCTTACTTTTTTCAATGAATACAAATGCATTCTCTGATTAAATGAGGTGGAGCAGGCAGCAGTGATGTAACAATCTCTACCTCGGCTAATCAAAGCAGTGATTGACAGCAGCTCTGTCTCCCATTTGTGCTGCCTGTGTGTGCAGCACTCTGAACGGCTGGATGTACAGATGTAGCTCCAAGTGGGAGCATGCACATAGAGGAGAATCCTACTGAACTCCTTAGATCCCCACAGCACAGGGGGCACAAATAGAATGGCAGCGTGGAAGCACAGCCAGGGGACAGTTTCAAAAGGAAGCTCCGCAGAGGCTATTTATTAACCACTTCAGCCCCGGAAGGATTTCCAGCTTTAGGACCGGAGCCCTTTTTGCGATTCGGCGCTGCGTCGCTTTAACTGACAATTGCGCGGTCGTGCGATGTTGTACCCAAACAAAATTTGTGTCCTTTTTTTCCCACAAACAGAGCTTTCTTTTGGTGGTATTTGATCACCTCTGCGTCATTTCTGATCGCCGCTATAAACAAAAGAAGAGCGACAATTTCGCAAAAAAACCCAAATTTCTTACTTTTTGCTAAAATACAAATCCAAAAAAAAAATAAATAAAAAAACATTTTTTTTCACCGTTTTTGGCCGATTTATATTCTTCCTCATATTTGCGATAAAAAAAAATCGCAATCGGCGTTTATTGATTGGTTTGCGCAAAAGTGGCCGCGTTTACGGATGATGAGAATTCATTTTTGGGGTTTTTA
>BLSH010241352.1:220885-244221 GCA_018402905.1 Glandirana rugosa
ACCTAAGTACTGTTTATTTCCAGACAATACCCGCATAAATATTCCGTCACTTACACTGTAAGTGGTCAGTAAATGACTTTCCACTTAGAAGGGCTACGTACGCAAAATTTACTGTCACTAACTAAGTGGCAGACAGTTACAAACCATTTACAGTGCAAGCGACGAATTATTTATGTTATACATGTCGGTTTTACAAAAACATCAAAATCTATTTCTCACCTTTACAAAAAAGTGACAGTTGATCCTCTCTCTAAAGGGGAATGAAAGACGAAACCACTGATACCCAAATAGTCTGTCCCTTTTAGACGTTGCTCCTTTGTGTGTCGAAAAAATAAAGAAAGATACAACGACATCTGAATGGTATGGAGGGTTGACAGGGTATAAGTCACTCTGACAGGGTTCTAAATTTAAAACGCATGCATCGGGAAGATTCACCTTTCAGTAAATGACTGGTGAATGTCACATTCACTGCCTTATAAATACGCCCATAACAGACCTTTATTTGTCATGAATCCAAATTCTTTCCAAATAACGAATTAAAACATGACAGAAGTTTGGCTGAAGTAAGGCTATGAAGTATCAGAACAATATTGTGCACACACAAAAGGAATACAAAGAATGCTATGATTAAAGCAATTTTTATGACAGGAAAGGATCTGAAGCTTGCCAGGTCTTTTCTCAGCTATTCTGCTGTAAGTACACTGCTGTAACCCAGCTGCTGTTACACAGGTGACGTTGTATTAAAAAAGCTGGATGGACTTCAGACATAAAAATAAAAGATTCCATTGAATTCACAATGAAATGTCATGTTTCTCAGAAAACATACTACTGTTGGAATGACAGTATTTCAGATCCATAGTTTTGAAGTTGGCTAAAGCTGCTTCTCATTCATTCTTTATGGACATCCTTTCTTTGTCTACCGTCAGGACCACAAATAAAGTAGTGGCCCCATGGGAATGTCATCCCTGACATCAATCCACTTTTTCATTCTAATTCATAGTATAAAAGAAAGTTAGCTGGTCTGCTAGCTTTCTTCTTATTTCTTTCAGGATGATGTCTACTAGGAGCTGCTGGGGAGAAGTTGAGAGCGAAATTGGCTATGCTGAGCAGAGTGAGAACCAATAGTCAACATCCAATAATGAACCACTTTTACCTTTATACAGAGCTATCTTACCTTTACACAGAGCACTGGCTTGTAGCCAAGTCTGTCCTGTTTAATAACCATCTCATACAGTCAGGGACATGAACTGCAATGCAAAGTTGACAGAGGTTCTAAATCTTCCATGCTGTATCCAAAGCAAAGGCCCCATTTACATCTGGGCATAGCAGAAACACGGGAGGAAATATGCATTTCTGCCTGTGTTTTGCAAATGCGCTAAAATGCACTGGTGCCGTTATTCCTTAATGGAAGCCCAAATGTGGGTTGCAGTAGCACTTTTTGAGGCAAGAAGAAAGTCCAAAAGCTGGACACCAACATAAGCCCAGGTATAGACAGGTAAGAAGCGGCTTCAGCCCAGGACCTCCATGATTAGGCCCTGTGAGCAGGGCAAAATGTATCAGAGGTATGGCCTGGATGGAGCCAGGGTGAAGCTTCTTTTTTTTTTTCAAACAACCTTTATTAAATGCTTCTTCTTTCTTGACCATACATTGGTTTATATTGGTGTACAGCATTTGGATTTTCTTCTTGCCTCAGCATGTATATTGAGCCGGATCAGGCTGTTTCCATGCCGGCATCCTTTCAGTGAGAGTCATCAGAGATAATTGGAATGGAGACCTAGAGCGGCACTCAAAGTTTTTTTGTTTTATGATAACAGTCTCACATATTGCTGCATGGTTTTCTGGACGACACAACATGCAAAAAACGCTTAGCTCAGTGCAGGGGTCAAGCCCTGGGAAAAAAATTGTGGGAACTCATCCACGATTTCCCCCCCACCACCACTACTACTACCACATTGTGCATCAAGCCAAACCGGAAGTGACGTTCCATCTCTAATGAGCAATCAGTGAGATACACTGTACATTGGCGTTTAGATTATCAGGGCTCGTATCCTATATCAGGCGCAGATGTTATATCTGGCACCCCCCCCGAAAACAAACGCAATTGCAGCAAAGGGATTAAATCAGATGGTGAGGAGGCAATATAATACTTCCTTACCACCTGTCCATTTTTTTCTAAAGAGCTGCACATCAGGGGATTACCTTTTTAGTGGACAGGATTTGGGAGTCCTAGTCCGCTCTACCTCGCCCAACCCCCCCCCCCCCCGGTAAGCCACTGCCAGTCCTGCGGGATGCAGCTGCTAACAGGAACTGAGTTCCTACTGTGGAAAAAATACAGGACACGATTTCCATGAGTTCCCGCAGGACTTGAGCCCTGGCTCGGTGTCAAAATTTGGTGCATGAGCTACTTTAGCATGTTTTCGGAGTGGAGGAAGGCCCATTCAAATGAGTTCAAACAAGCTAAAAACCTGCTAAAAACTCGGCACAGCATTGACGCTTTGGTGTGAACAGGGCCTATGAGCTCAACTGCAAAATCAAAGAGCTGAAAATTTGTTGTTTATAAATATCATTTAAGATCATTTTGCTGTAGATATTAAATTATCAGTGTTTTATAAACTCACACAGAATAATTTACTTTAAAAAAATAATTTTGATGTCATGAAAAAAAACAATTCAAGTTTGTCTAGAAAGTGCTAGAAGCTGGAGACTAGATATGTCAGCGTGAAATAATCTTTCATACCCTTTTCGATGGATAGGTCACTTGTTTGATACAGTATTTGCAAGCTGCTGAAAGCCAGTAAATTATGTGAAGCTGGCCTCGGGACTCATGAAACGAAACAGGAAATTTGAAGCAGACAAAGGATCAATTCCACTAAAGACTTGTGCTTTAAAAATCTAATTTTACATAACCCTACAGTTGTATAATATGCTTTTGTTTGGCAGTCTCGATTTTTATCGTTGCAGTATACATTCTCCTACTGGATCTTTTCATGAAGGAATGTTTATACCTGTGGGCAACTGCTCAATGCAGTTAAAGACTCACATTCATCGGAAGAGCACTAAGCAATTCATGGTTGCCAAGGTAAGCAATAAAGGCATGCCCTCTACCGCTTCACTGCTGTGAAAAGAAACAGTTTGTAAGGTAAGGGGCTAGCACCCCTTGAGGCCAAAAAACCCTAGCTTTTATGATTGAAAAACATGAAAATAATACCCAAGAAAGTACATCTTTTTTTTTTAATATGGGCTCAAAGTATTCTATTTTAACTCTGCACAGGAATGCAACTCAAGCACTTACAACCTGATCCATCTAAACACCCATTTTAAACTTTATTTCAAGGGCCACAAGTAATGTTGCAAGCTGATACTTATATAAGGTTTGGATATTATCTACAGAACAGTCCTACGGACAAGCATAAAAAAAATCTTTTGTAATTCTGAGATAATATCTCTGAATTGCAAGTTAATAGCTAAGGTATAACCAAACAGGTTAAGGTATAGATTTGTGCATGCCCGAAAAATTTGTTTGCGTTCTGCTTGTTTTTCTATTTTTTCCGAAATTTGAAAAAATTTGGAAATCAGAAATTCAACATTTCTTGATTTGATATTCGCAAATTCGTGAATTCAGCAATCTGGGAATTCGAAAATGCCGAAATTCGGTATTCGGAAATTCGGAAGTAAAAAATCTGAAAATTCAAAAATCGGAAATTAGGATTTCGGAAATAAGAAAGAACATTTGAAATAATAACTAACTAATAAATAATTATTCAATTATAGGTATTGGAATTTCTTTGAAAATATGGCTGTTAGTGAACTTAAACATGAAATTTATAGTTATTTATTAGTTATTATTTCAAATATTCTTTCTATTTTTAGAATTTCCGAATTTCTTATTTCCAAAAATAGGAAATTTGGAAATAAGAAAGAACATTTGAAGTAATAACTAACAAATAAATAACTATTAAATTATAGGTATTGAAATTTCCCTGAAAATATGGCTGTTAATGAAGTTAAATATGAAATTTAAAATATGGCTGTTATCACTAACAGCCATATTTTCAAGAAAATTCCAATACCTATAATTTAATAGTTATTTACTAGTTAGTTAATATTTCAAATATTCTTTCTTATTTTCGAATTTTTGGATTTTTGAATTTCCAAATTTTCAAATTTCCGTATTTCTGCATTACCACAATTCACATTTTCCGATTTTCGGATTACCGAATTTTCGAATCAGAAAAACAAAAATTCGGAAAAATCAGAAATTCCAAAAATTCAGATTCATCCGAATTGCTGAATTTTGAAAAAATTGGTAAAAACTAAATTTGTGACAAAACAAATTGCACTATTAAGGTAAGCTAGGCCTGAAAGAACCAAAAACCCTCCACTTACCCAAATTATGTCCTCACCTCCATCACAAACCCCCAAAATTAATTTATTTTAGGGATTACATTGAAGGATAGTGAGTGGGGCCTTTTAAATCATTCTTTTATGCACACGGGCCTACTGTGCATCTAGAACTGCAGGTTCATAGCATAGATAGAGCCCAATATTAAAAACAAATCATCAGTGCACTGTATGGAATCCATGTCTTCCATTGAATAGGATTTGGTGCATAAGAAAGTGTAAAGCCTTGTACACACGGCGCGACGGTTGTACGAAAACGGTCGTACAACAGCTTGTTGTACAATCATCCGACCATTAGGATGCGCGATCAGAACAGCCGACGTGCGACGATCGTACAACAAAAGTTGGATGAGCAGACAAGAAAACTTTTGTTGCACAACAAGCCATTGTATGACTTTTGTATCGTGCATACAGAGAAGTTGGTGCAACAAGTTGTACGTGCAAAACACCCATGCTCAGTAGTCAGGAACACCGTCCATTTGTGTAAACCTACGTTCCTAATTCACAAATCACATGCACCTGAACTCCCTCTTTATACGATCGTAACATGTCACTACATTAGGCTTGGTCATACGATCGCTTAGTGCACGTCAGTATGCGAGACACAACAGCCGGCATACGATTTTGGACGTCCGGTCGTACAACCGTCGCACCATGTGTACGAGGCTTAAGAAAATATGGTTGTTTTGAAGTGGGCTTAAAGGAAACCTAATGCCCTCTACTAATCCATGGTTACAGTTAATATTGAATGATATTAACTCACAATTAGGAAATAATGGGATTCATTTACTAAAGGAATTTAAGTAGTTTACTTAGCAAAGTGAACTTTCACATTTTTTGCAAGAACATTTTCACTTGGCTTAGTAAATGTGGTGGAACTCTGAATTCAATCATCCTATCGTGTGCTAGTAAAATTCTTTTCATGTGATTGGGTGTTCTTTGCACAATGAGTTGTCACTGCATTCACTATCATACACACTATCCAATTTTCTGTAGATTTTTTCCTTCAGATTTACCAAAAACATATAATATGAGGTCAAACCTTAGGTGTTTCAATTTGTATGCAATCAGGCAGGCCCTTGCACTACATGGTTTTGGTAAATCTGAAAGAAATCTGACCACAAAAGTTGGATAGTGTGTATGGGGTCTAAGGCATTTTAGGAAATGCCTCCCTAAAATATGTACCATGCCTCCTCTATCTGTAATTCATATAGTATTTCTTTTTATTTCTTTAATAGTAATCTTGTCCACTCGATAAAGTTATTATGCCCCCTTAATGTTTAATGCCAACTCTTACCTTTGTCTAAAATTACCTTCTGTGGTACATTGGGGAAACATAGTATCAGTGCCAGGACAAGGCCATTCAGTGTCCAGGTAAAAGGTGCCAAACTGAAATATTCACCTTCCCCAAACCCATGCTCCAGTTCATCTTCATGGGGCTGGAATCCCACTCCCAGCTGCACACCTCCACAAATCAGATTTAGGCTGGGACTTTTGATCCTACTTTTCCCTGCAACATGGGTCCTACTTCTGTCCTATGTTGGTCCTACTTCCATCCGACTTAAATGAACAAGATAAGATTTTGCTCCGACTTTGAGATAATGACCTGTCCTTTCACCAATCAAAACAATCCCAGTGTGAGATAAATTCCTTTTACTGTTGCTGTAATCACTAAGTCAGGTGTCACAAGTCGGATGGTTAGAACAAGGATCTGACTTTGGTCCTACTTCAATGATATTCAATGGGCTAAAGTAGGAACAAAGTCGGACCAAATTAGGTCGGACAGACTGGTGTCAGACCAGTTAAGACGGCTCTCATAGGGAAACATTGATTTTGTGACGTAATGCGACTTGTGCTCACAATGTCAGTCTGTTTGTCGGACAAGTGTGAACCCAGCCTCAAAGTAAACATTGAAGCTGGCAGTAATGATGTTGAACCTCCTTTCTCGGCCTCTGCCGGTCTCTGTGCGCTGATTGTAAAGCCTCGTACACATGCTTAGATTTTTGGATGACAGAACATCCGTTTTTTGTCGAATGCTAGTCAAAAGTGAACAGCGTACTAACAATATGAAATTTTCATACGACCAAATTCAACGTCAGAAGTGACGTACTATGTTGAATAGCTTTGTATGTATTTTTTAATTTCTGAGCATGTGTAGTCTTGATGGTACGATTTTTTTCGTACCAAAACCGTACTAATGATACAAGAATCGGACGTTGCCTCGACATACGAAAAAAATTCCAGTCTGCATATCCAGCTTTTGTTGTCCGAAAAAAAATCAAAGTTGGTTGTCGAAAGGAGGATACTTAAGCCTCATACACATGGTTCGACGATCGCATACAACAGGTCGTACTCACAACTGTTGTATGCGATATCGATCATTCGTATGCGCGATTTGAACAGTCGAACATACGACGGTCGTACAAGGGAGTTGTATGAGCAGACTAGAAAACTTGGTCGTACCAACAAGCTCTCATACGACCATTGTATCGTGTGTACAGAGCAGTTGGTACAACAAAGTTGTATTGTGCAAAACACGCATGCTCCAAAGTCAGGAATGGCTGGATGCTAATTACAATCACCTGAACATTCTTTCCCCGGCCGTACGATCGTGTAGTGCAGTCAGTATGCTGCATACGTACGTGCGATCGTCGAACCGTGTGTACGGGGCATAAGTCTCCTTGTACTGATTGTGAATAGAACTGAACCTGTAAGAAGCAAAATAAAAGACAAGGCATCAGGGGCGAATCTGAGAACATAGGGCACTAGGAGTGTAAAGGGCCTAAATTGGTATAGGTACATAGAACCTAAAGCCACATGCTGCATACACTGTACACATATTCCACAGCTCTTGTAGCCACAAAATATGCTTTAAAGAGACTATTGTTTTATCGTTATCAATGTTCAACTTTGGAGGAGGTCTTTTGGGAGCTGAATCATGCCTGCATTAGTGACTTCAGCTCCTTGCAAGCCCACACACCAACCATGCAAAGGCTGAAAGCAGAAGCCACTTGTATGCAACGTTACAGTGATGGAAAACCGGAAGATTTTAGGATCTCTGCAGCTCATCACCACAGTAACTGAAGATGGCAGCAGTCATAATTGGCCGCATGCTGCAGGAACAGAAGTGTCCTTGTATAGGACTCTAGTTTCCTGCTAGCGAGGATTGTACAGCTGTGAATGATCAAGTGAAGGTCAGCTGGGGCAGCACTGCAGAGGGGCTGGTGAGATTGAGGAGGGTGTTCTGCCCATATAGCAAACCCTGCAGAATAGCAAACCCGAGTCACTTCCAGTTTTTTAACCACTTCAGCCCCGGAAGGATTTCGCACTTTAGGACCAGAGTACTTTTTGCGATTCAGCACTGCGTTGCTTTAACTGACAACTGCGTGGTAGTGCGATGTTGTACCCAAACGAAATTTGTGTCCTTTTTTTTTCCCATAAATAGAGCTTTCTTTTGGTGGTATTTGATCCCCTTTGCGTCATTTCTGATCACCGCTATAAACAAAAGAGCGACAATTTTGCAAAAAAAAAAAAAACAACAACAAATTTCTTACTTTTTGCTAAAATACATATCAAAAAAAATATAAAAAAACATTTTTTTTCCATCAGTTTTGGCCGATTTATATTCTTCCTCATATTTTTGGGAAAAAATTGCAATCTGCGTTTATTGATTGGTTTGCGCAAAAGTTGCCGCGTTTGCAGATGATGAGAATTAATTTCTGGGGTATTTTTTTTTTTTTTTACTAGTAATGGCGCCAATCTGTGATTTTTAGTGGTACTGCGATATTGCAGCGGACATGCCGGACCATTTTGACACTGTTTTGGAACCATTGGCATTTATACAGCGATCAGTGCTATAAAAATGTACTGATTACTGTGTAAATGCCATTGGCAGTGAAGGGGTTAACCTGCAGGGGGCGCTCTAAGGGTTAACTGTGTTCTAACTGTGTGTGGGCTGGGCTGGCAGGGGGAGGGGTGTGATCACGGCTTCCATATACAGGAAGCCTGTGATCACAGCCCTTCCTCCTCTGTCAGAATGGAGATCCATGTTTACTTACACAGACCTCCATTCTTTCACTGCGGGGGGGCCATCGAGGGTAGCCGGTGGAGATCGAGTCCGCCCTACCCGCTCCCTGGCTCTCCCGGAACACAGTGAACGTGCTTCCGGCAGCAGCATCACAGTGCGCGATCTCTCTGTCGTATGACGACGGTTTGCGATATCCAGCCACTTTGTCGCCGTCAGATGCCGGTCGGCAAGTGGTTAAAGCATCATAACTTCGTAATTAGCAGGAATTTCTGTTGCTGGAAAAGTCCGGCAATGGACTACAGTCCGTTACAGGGAGGTGTTGCTGTGTTAGAAACACAGCAGCAAACGGGGACAAAGTTGTCCCCGCCTAGGAGGTGGCCATTTTCTTGGTTAGTATATGAGCGCTGAATAAAACTCTGCTCATATACCGTGCACCGGACTAATGTCCGTTGCCGCTGTTTTTCAAAAGCACCTATTGCTGAAGACCAACACAAATTCATGACGATTACGAGGTTATGATGCTTTAAAGAAACCGGAAATGACACTGGTTTGCTATTTTGAGGGGTTTGCTATTTGGCCACTACAAGGGGACAGCTCATCACATGGTGCTAGGGTTGCCACATCATCCCTTTAATCCAGGACACATATGGATTACACAGGTTTTGTGGATAATTGAATGCAGATAAGGCACCAAGTTAATTACCATCTTAATCAGCCACAGAACCTGTGTAATTAATATGTGTCCTGGATTAAAGGGATGATGTGGCAACCCTACATGGTGTCCCCCCCACATGAAAACACTGTGCCTGTATCAGCTGTCCTTCCTGTTCCCACTTGTCCCAGCTCTTGGAATCAATTGGGGATGATCCCTCTTCCAATTCAGAAATACCTGCATAATCCTCACAATTGATTGTTTAAAGAGCTATCTCTAATGGAAATGCAAGTTATAGAAGTTATATGACAATATGGGGGGGGGGGGATTTACTAAAACTAGAACATGCAAAAACTGGTGCAGCTATCCACAGTAACCAATAGGCTTCCATATTTTATTGTCAAAGATTAATTGAATAAGCTGAAGGTAAAAGCTGATTGGATAGCATGCACAGCTGCACCAGATTCTGAGTGCGCCAGATTCAGTAAAACTCCTCCTATGTATCTATAAGGGACTGTGAACATAGAATAAATAAGTCTTAAAATTCATTATGTCTGATAGCACTGTTTTAATAATTAAAAAAAAGCAAAACCGGCATTAGAATAGCTTGGCATAGTGAATATAAATGTTTACATTGTTCTAACATTAAATATAAGACTTTGCTAAGGTGCCATATCCCTTAGAAACGGTTCAATCAACGTGGATATTTCTTTTTTGCTGAATACCAGAAGGATGAATCACTTGCAGACTTCTTGTTTTTCTCAGTGACTCTGACAATGAGATCTCTATACCTGAGTTCCCAGCACGCAGTGTTGTTTTCATATTGCAAAAGAGACTCGGGTTCTTTCAGCATTACCATATTTATTTAAATGCTCTTAATGTTCTGCCAAGTGCATCAGTAGTTTTATGAGTGTAACTTTAACTGGCTGCAGGTGGGTAACTCCTCAGACACACTTCCTAAACTGCAGACATTATAATTGGACTTCCATCCAGTGCACATTAGCTCATGGAGGATACAATAGCGGGGATGACGCTACCTTGTTTAGCTTCACAACACCTTTGGTAAGGACAGAGCCAAGAACTTTAGTGCACTTCTTAAAGTGGATGTAAACCTCAGATATGAAATATGAACAAGGCATATCCCTCTATAGTGTGTACTTGTCTCAATTAAGAACACTTTAGATCTGAGGGGAAGATCTGAAATCAGGGAAAGCTCTGCTGATTTTATCATCCAATCATGTGCAAGCAAAAATGCTATTTTTTATTTTCTTTGCATGTCCCCCTTGGATCTAAAGCGACTGCACTTCCAAGTGCAACTGCAGTGCAGAGTGGATTTGCCTTTAACCACTTCAGCCCCGGAAGGATTTCACACTTTAGGACCAGAGCACTTTTTGCGATTCCGCACTGCATCGCTTTAACTGACAATTGCGCGGTCGTGCGATGTTGTACCCAAACAAAATTTGCGTCCTTTTTTTCCCACAAATAGAGCCTTCTTTTGGTGGTATTTGATCGCCTCTGCGTCATTTCTGATCACCACTATAAACAAAAGAAGAGCGACCATTTTGCAAAAAAAAAATATAAAAAAACATTTTTTTTCACCGGTTTTGGCTGATTTATATTCTTCCTCATATTTGTGATAAAAAAAAAATCGCAATCAGCGTTTATTGATTGGTTTGCGCAAAAGTGGCAGCGTTTACAGATGATGAGAATTCATTTCTGGGGTTTTTATTTTTTTTTTTATTTTTTACTAGTAATGGCGGCGATCTGCGATTTTTATCGGGACTGTGATATTGCAGCGGGCATGTCAGACATTTTTGACACTTTTTTGGGACCAATGACATTTATTCAGCGATCATAAATTTAAATGTCCACTGATTACTGTATAAATGTCATTGGCACTGAAGAGGTTAACCTGCAGGGGGAGATCTAGGGGTTAACTGTGTTCCCTGGGTGTGTTCTTACTGTGGGGGGGTTGGGCTACCATGGGCATGAGAGATCTAACTGATCCCAGTGACAGGGATCAGTAGATCTCCCATGTCTGCACTGTCAGAATGGGGAACCACTGTGTTTACATCGGCGGTTCCCCGTTCTTTGCCTGTGGCCGCTCATCGCAGCTCGCCGGCGGACATCGGGTCCGCCCGAGCCGTGGGCACACTCCTCAGGAGTGCGGCGGGCGCGCGCCCCCTAGTGGCCATTCGCAGATCGCTGTCTTTTTACGGCGATTCGCGTACAGCATTCACACTGCCGCCGTGAATACACGGCAGGCGGTGGGGAAGCTGTTAACAACCAGACCGATTTTCAGCTTTAATGCTCTCGCATTTTGAATGACAATTCCTCAGTCATGCAACACTGTACCCATATGAAATTTGCGTTCTTTTTTTCACACAAATAAAGCTTTATTTTGGCGGTATTTAATTACCGCTGGGTTTTTTATTTTTTGCGCTATAATTAAAAAAAGACTGAAAATTTTGTAAAAAAATGAATTCTTATTGGTTTCTGTTATAAAATTTTGCAAATTAGTAATTTTTCTTCATAAATTTTGGCCAAAATGTATACTGCTACATATCTTTGGTAAAAAAACAACAACTAATTAGTGTATATTATTTGGTCTTTGTGAAGGTTATAGAGTCTACAAGCTATGGTGCCAATCACTGAATATTGATCACACCTGATATACTGACGGCCTATCTCATTTCTTGAGACCTTAACAAGCCAGGAAAGTACAAATATCCCCCAAATGACCCCTTTTTGGAAAGTAGACATTCCTAGGTATTTAGTAAGAGGCATGGTGAATTTTTTGAAGTTGTATTTTTTTCCCACAATTCTTTGCAGAATGAAGATTTTTTTTCTTTTTTTTTTCACAAAATTGTCATATGTTAACAGTTTATTTCTCACACCCAGAATATGCATACCACAAAATTACACCCCAAAACACATTCTACTCCTCCTCCTGAGTATGGCAATACCACATGTGTGAGACTTTCACACAGCCTGGTCACATACAGAGGCCCAACATGCAGGGAGCACCATCAGGCATTCTAGGAGCATAAATTACACATAATTTCTTGACTACCTCTTGCACTTTTGAAGGTCCTGGAGCACCAGGACAATGAAAACACCCAAAAAATTACCCCACTTTGGAAAGCAAACACCCCAACGTATATTCTAGGAGGCATAATGAGTCTTTTGAACATGTCATTTTTTCCACAAGTTTTTGGAAAATGTGGAAAGAAAATGAAAACACATTTGTTTTTTACACAAAGTTGTCCATTTATACAATATTTCTAGCACGCAGCATGTACCTAGCAAAAATTACACCCCAAAATATATTCTGCCACTCCTCCCGAGTATGGCGATACCACATGTGTAACACTTTTACACAGCCTGGCCACATACAGAGGCCCAGCATGTAGGGAGCACCGCCAGGTGTTCTAGGGGCATACATTTCAAATCGAATTTGATTATCTTTTACACTATTGTGAGGCACTGTGGTGGCATGTATAGGCACTGTAGTGGCACGGATGGGCAGTGTAGTGGCACGGATGAGCAGTGTAGTGGCACGGATGGGCAGTGTAGTGGCATGGATGGGCACTGTAGTGGCACTGATGGGCACTGTAGTGGCACTGATGGGCACTGTATTGGCATGGATGTGTCATGGATGAGAACTGATGAGGTATGGATGAGCATAAATGAGGCACAAATGAGCCATGGATGGGGATGGATGAGCTGTGGATGGGGATGACTGAGCACGGATGGGGATGACTGAGCACGGATGGGGATGGATGAGCACGGATGGGATGACTGAGCATGGATGGGGATGACTGAGCACAAATGAGGATGGATGAGCACAGATGGGGACGACTGAGCACGGAAGAGGATGACAGCATGGCTGGGTGAACACAGCTGGGTGGGTGAGCATGGATGGATGGGTGAGCATGGCTGGGTGGGTGAGTATGGATGGATGGCTGGGTGAGCATGGATGGATGGCTGGGTGAGCACGGCTGGGGGGGTGAGCATGGATGGCTGGGTGGGTGAGCATGGATGGATGGCTGGGTGAGCACGGCTGGGTGGGTGAGCATGGATGGATGGATGAGTGAGCATGGCTGGGTGAGCACGGCTGGGTGGGTGAGCATGGATGGATGGCTGGGTGAGTATGGATGGGTGGATGAGCATGCATGGCTGGATGGATGAGCATGGCTGGGTGAGGATGGCTGGATGGGTGAGCATGGATGGATGGATGGGTGAGCATGGATGGGGTGAGGATGGCTGGGTGGGTGAGCATGGATGGGGTGAGGATGGCTGGGTGGATGGTGAGGCTGGATGGATGGTGGGGGTTGCAGCTTGTCACTTAGCAGCGCTGTGGGCACAACACTTCGCCCACAGCGCTGCAGCACGTCCTCTCTCCCCCTCTCCTCTCACAATGCACCGATCGGTGCGGAGAGGGGAGAGAAAAGTCGGCACTTCCGCTGGCTTGTTTACATGTGATTGCTCGCAGCGGCCATTCAATGCGATCCGTGATCCAGCGGTCACGGATGTTCCCGTGTGCACACCCCAGGGGGTATGCGGGAAGCGCGTTCATGGGAGGACGTCACTGTACGTCCTCCCAGAATTAAGCAACCGCCCTGTAGTCACAATGTGACTATAGGGCGGTTGTTAAGTGGTTAAAAAACTATGCAAGACTTTTATCCATGATAAGGCTCGGTTTGGCGTGGTGCTATGCAGGAAATCCAGTGCGGGTTCCCGCATCGCACCTGACTTGCTGGTGGTTCACACTGCCCTCTAAAACCGGCTGTGGGTGTTAATACAAAGGTAATGACACCCCCAGATCGGAACTCTGAATTCGGATAGGAATCAGATCGCATTGGTGTCAGCACCCATGCAATCCGATTCTGATGCGAACAAAAAAAGGGTCCTGCATGACTTTGGTCCGAATGTAATGCTAATTCAGCCATACAGTTTGTTTGGCTGAATTAGCATCGCACAGACATCGCATTTGATCTGCACAGCAATGTGGTGAAAATTACATGCAATGTCTGGCATCGCACCAATGTGAACCGAAACTTAGGGTCCCTCATAATCTACACTAGTTCCTTATCCGAGCATGCGGGCTTGATAATCAGAAAAGGGGGAGAGGGAGAGAAGCCAGTTTCAATTCCCCTCCTGAACCATACAAGGCCACCTGGCCTCAACATGTTGACAAGGGCCTCCTTCCCACATCTCTGGCCCAGGGAGAGGGGAGGGTTATCAGAATTTGGAATCCCCTTTGGTAAATAAACACACACACCACATATAAGTCCTTTACTATAATAATAATTATAATAATGCCAGAAAATTAAAAAAATAATGTCCCCAGATGATCCTCTTGCCAATCCTATTACCATGAATGACAGCAAAGTATTAATGCTGTGTCTTAGCAACAATGATGCATTCCCAACCCGATTCACTGTTCGCTCGGTTCTTGGTCTACTCCGAGCAGACTGTCAGTGACTCTCTCTACTCTGCTCCTTCAACAATCACTGGACCGCCAGGCTGGGGATGGTGGGAAGGGGAGCAGCTGGCTCTCAGTTGTGCTGAAAGGTGGAGTCAGCTGTCAATCATCTAGTGGGGTGGATCCAGACAATATTGTCAGAATCCTTTCAAAGCCTGGTCTGGCTCTGCCCTATCAGCTGATAACAGACAACAGCCAGCTGTAAGCTGACTCTGTGTCACAGGAGAGCAAAAGTAAATATACTCCTGTGGCCTACAAGAGATGTACTGTATGACCACAAGTATGACTTATCAAGAAAATCTGTGCTTAGGGAAATTCCGAGGCTGTCACGTCTGACTTCCTTTTGAAAATGCTAGTTACCTCATTGCATTCTTTGTCACCAACAGGGAACGACTATTCAGAATGAATCCAGAATTCCAGATCAATTGTTTCGGGTCAGTGAAATTTCTTTCACAACAAACTTCCTTAAAAGGAAATTCAGGGTAGTTTAGGACATTTTCTTTCATTATTAGTACTTAAATGTAATTTTTACAGTTTTTTTCAAGTATATATATATGAAAATATTTCATATTAATATTCTTTTTAGCTTGCAGCTGAATATCCCAAGTCTTTTTTGCAATTTCTTTTAACTCATTATAGTGTGTTGAAAGAAAAAAGGTTGTTGTTTACAGAACCCAACAGCTCAAGCTCCAATTTACACACTCCAATGCATGACTTACAGTTTGCCACCCCTTATCAGAAGGCCAAACCATTTTTTTCATTCAGACAAACTGAGCTTCACAGCAGGAAACATCAGCTGTGCTGTATCTTTGGGTATTCCATAGTGCTTTGGGAATCTTGTGGCATATACTAAATGTTTTTTTCTAAAATAAATATTTTAAGCATATAGCAAAAAACTATTTATACTAAACGGACCCAAAACCATTATGGTTTCCCTCTAAGGATTTAATATTGCATACTAAAATGAAGTTAAATGCATTCTGCTAATCCAGAGCACTTGTATTTTATTTCTCAGTTTATGTTATGTCTTAGTGTAATCCTCTCTAACTAGGTAATGAACTATAACTAGTGAAAATCATGATAGTTTCTGTTTGAAAGAGAGTGTTTAATAACATTATAGGTGTAGCGCCCCCTGGTAAGTGGGAGCTAGTGTGATTAGATTTTTGGTAGGTGAGGAAAATTTAGTCAGACATGATGTGCATGCCTGATTGTTTTTGTTTCTGGGCTGGGATTGGCCCAGGGAGGATTGAGTGATTCACAGATGAGGTCACCAGGACCTCCCACTTCTTTCTAGAAACTGGTGGAAGGTTTCTGGACAGAGAGCTGGGGGAAGGTGTAGCCATCTAGAGTATTCTAAGGAGCCCTGACTAATCCCTAATATGGATTGGCAGGGGGCAGACCTCCTTAAATACTCAGGGTCAGCCTAATTTGGGAGGAGTTCGGGTGGAAGAGCTGGAGCTGAGATGTAGCTGAGGTTGCTGAGGCCTCACTCAGGGAGGGCACCCCCAGTCTGGGGGGTGACATTGAGGCCTGGGCTCGGGTGCAGCCAGGACAAGAGAAGAGGGATCCTGGAGCAGCACAAGGGAGCAGGAGAGCAACAGACAGCACTACTGGAGAGCTCAGTCAGGAGTCCATCGGGTGGCAGGTAAGTGTCACACACCCTGGGAAGCTGTAGAGGAATTCCGGAGCAGATTGGGGTGAGAGACAATCTGGGAAGGATGCAGAATCAGTAAGGGACTGTGGTGTGATGGTGGCAGTGGAGAAGGCCAACGCAGCTGTAGCAGCTGACAGGGCCTGGAGCAAGAGGATGGGCTGGGAGTAGTAGTCCATCAGGTCAGCTAGCACAGTAGTGTACCTACACACTAGGGGACCAACTGTCCTGTAGCGGGTGGTTCCGACGCTCTGCGTGTGGCATGGCAGGCCTCACCATGTGCTAGTCAGGTTGGAGGAATGAAGAAGGCCTAGTAAATTTCCTTCTGGGCCTGAAACAAGTAATGTGCAGGAGAGAGGAACTGGAGTATAGAGAAGCAAGTAATGTGCTGGAGGAAGAAGTGTAACTGGAGCAAGTAGTGCATCCCATAACACCCCTAATCCCCATCCAGTTCAATCCCCTAATAAAAGAAACAAAAACAAAGTACCAGCCTGTTCTGTGACTCTGGGGTGAAAATGGCTTGTTAATGTCAGAGGAGAATGGACAGACTGGTTCAAGATGATAGAAAGGCAACAGTAACTCAAATAACCACTCGTTACAACCAAGGTATGCAGAATACCATCTCTGAACACACAACACATCAAACTTTGAAGCAAATGGGTTACAGCAGCAGAAGACTACACCAGGTACCACTCCTGTCAGCTAAGAACAGGAAACTGAAGCTACAATTCACACAGGCTCACAATAGAAGATTAGAAAAATGTTGCCTGGTCTGATAAGTCTCAATTTCAGCTGCAACATTCAGATGGTAGAGTCAGAATTTGGTGTAAGCAACACGAAAGAATGAATCCATCCTGCCTTGTATCAGCAGTTCAGGCTGGTGGTGTAATGGTTTGGGGGATATTTTCTTGCCACAATGTGGGTCCCTTAGTACCAATTAAGCATAATTTAAACACCACTGCCTTCCTGAGTATTGTTGCTGACCATATCCTTTTATGACTACAGTGTACCCATCTTTTTATGGCAACTTCCAGCAGGATAATTCACCATGTCACAAAGCTCAAGTCATCTCACCACTGGTTTCTTGAACATGACAAGGTGGTTTATTTACTAAAGGCAAATCCACTTTGTTCTACAAGTGCACTGCTCGTGCTCCACAAGTGCACATGGAAGCGCAGTTACTGTAGATCCGAGGCGGACATGCAAGGAAGATAAAAAACAGCAGTTTTGCTTGTACATGTTTGGATGATAAAATCAGCAGAGCGTCCCCTCATTTCAGATCTTTCCCTCAGATCTACAGCGACTGTACTTCCAAGTGCACTTGTGGAGCATTAGCAGTACACTTGTGGAGCAAAATCGATTTGCCTTTAGTAAATAAACCCCAATGAGTTCACTGTATTCCAATGGCCTCCACAGTCACCAGATCTCAATCCAATAGAGCACCTTTGGGCTGTGGTGGAATGGGAGATTCACATCATGTCTGTGCAGCCGACAAATCTGCAGCAACTGTGTGATACTATCATGTCAATATGGACCAAAATGTTTGAGGAATTTTTCCAAAGTAAGGTGTACCTAATAAAGTAGCCTCTCTCTCTCTGATATCTAGAGTTTGGATGTCCAACATGTATTTGTTTGCACAAATAACTTGATAAAGCAATTAGTAAAAACAATAGTATATATAATCTCCAAATTAGAAGCACTGGGATGCTTTCACTACGCAGCTCTATTAAAGTCTCATGGGCATTCATTGTTTTTAGTAATCCTTAGTATTAATATATAGTATATTTATTTTATTCATTAAAGGGGATTCCACTCTCTAAAGAAAGTGGAACCCCTGGCAGCACAAGCTTCCTGGGGGGGACTTTAGTGGCTTGTTTTGGTAGCCCACTTGTTGACATGTTGGTGGAAAATAATGCAACAATACATGTATATTTATTGGCTAAAAACATTCAGAATCTAACCTCTAGCCGTGGGCTACTTTTAATTTATGTTATTTGATAATGGTTTTGAGAAAGACAAACTATTTCATTTTCATTAAACCCAGTAAAAACATTTTTTTGCATAACACAAGTTTTATGTTCCTCAAAATAACATTGGCTGAAAATGTCACATAAATAAGACATATTTTATTTAGAAATAAGTGATGGAAAAAGAGAGCAGACATTACAAGCTTCAGAATAAAACTCTTACGTATTATCCTATTTTTTAAGCTGCGATGGTTAGAGTGCAGCTTATTTCAGAGAGCCAAATCTAAAAATAGTGGTTGTCTAATGTCTGTTCCCATTTTTGATGTGTCATAAAAAGTAAGAAAAACAGAAGATGGAAGCTGGATGTCGTCTGAAATTAGAGCCAAATTTAAATGGTAGCCTACTAGAAACAGTTTGGAAACATCTAATGTACCATCGCTGGCTTGGTGACAGTGTCCAAAAAATAGCTGGCTGAAAATAGAAACCAGCAAATTATTTATGAAATACCATTATAATGGTTATTTATTGACTTCTAGGATAAGCTAGCTTATTTTCACAAAATAATGTAATGGTATATGCTTATGCGGTTTTTATAAAAGTTTATTAAATATTTTAAGACTAACAAGAAATTAAAGCAAAAAAAAAGATACAAAGCTAACAGTGCCTCACTGTACAATCCAAATGCGGTAAAGGTAACTCAGTAAACAGTAAACGTGGACTTTAGGATTCAGTGCATTAAAGGGTAACCTACAGTATCTCACAAAAGTGAGTTCATCCCACACATTTGTGTAAATATTTTATTATATCTTTTCATGTGACAACACTGAACAATTGACACTTTGCTACAATGTAAAGTAGTGAGGGTACAGCTTGCATAACAGTGTAAATTTGCTGTCCCCTCAAAATAACTCAATACACAGCCATTAATGTCTAAACCGCTGGTAACAAAAGTGAGTACACTCCCAAGTGAAAATGTCCAAATGGGGCCAAAAGTGTCCAAAAGTGTCAATATTTTGTGTGGCCACCATTATTTTCCAGCACTGCCTTAACCCTCTTGGGCATGGAGTTCACCAGAGCTTCACAGGTTGCCACTGGATTCCTCTTATATATATACAGTATATATATATATATATGTATGTATATATATATATATATATATATATATATATATACACACGCTGTATTGAGTGTACACTATATATCAGTGCAATCGGTGTGTACGGTATATAGTACACTTCAGGTGGTGTATTAAAATATATACAGTCTAATATATATACACACATGGTATTCCGTGTATACTATATATCAATGCACTCGGCGGTGTACGGTATATAGTACACTTCAGGTGGTGTATTAAAATATATACAGTCTGGGGGCGTGGCCGGCAGGCAGACGAGACGGCTGTGGAGTGAAGAGCTCCGGCCCCTGTATACCGTCCAGCGACGATAGAAGCGACAAGAGGCAGCAATATTCACAGAGATGGTGAGCCTAGAAGGAGCAACAGCGGGTGCAGCCCGCAAGAGAGGTCCTCACCGCTCTAACCCGCAGAAACTTACAGATTTCTTCGCGCCCGCGGGAGGAAAGGTGTACCAAGATGGCGCCGGCTGCAGCATGAGACCTGCAGAGGAAGAGGACAGCATGTCAGACTCCAGCTCCGCGGCCTCGGTACATACAGCAATACACAGAGGAGATGCCGGTATGTGCGGGGACATCCCCACCTGACAGCCCAACCACATGCAGCCCAGCCAAACACAAGAAGGCAAAGGGGGAGACACAGGAGACAGACTCTGATATGGAAGAGTACACTGAGGACAACCCTATTCAGATGCCATTAGAGCAATTCCCTTCATCACAACAACCCGTATCCATGGCCAGCATGAAGGAAATGCTAATTTCCTTAAGAGACTCACTCCATGTTGATATGCTGAACATGCTGCAGCCGATCAACTCATCCATAACACACCTACAGCAAAGGGTGACTCATGTGGAACACAAAATGGAGGATGTATACTCAGCTCATAACACATTGATTGATGCATATAAAGACCAGCAACAGGAGCTACAGAGAGTATCCGCTAAGCTCGCGGGCTTAGAAGACCGCAGCCGTAGGAACAACATTAAGTTCCGCGGCGTCCCGGAATCTGTGACACCCCAAGAACTTAATGGATTCCTCCGCTCGCTACTGCATGAACTGGTGCCTAACGCCTCAGATATGGAGTTAACCATAGATAGGGCACATAGGCTGCCCAAGCCCTCATTCCTCCCAAAAGATGTCCCTAGAGACGTCCTCACCAGGATACATTACTTCCAGGTTAAAGAAGAGGCCATGAAAGCTATAAGGAAAATGCAGCAACTTCCAGGCAAATTTGCAGGAATTTCCCTATACAATGACCTCTCTCAAGCCACAATCCAGCACCGAAAAAACTGCTGACAATTACAAAAACTTTGAGAAACCACAATATAATTTATAGATGGGGGACCCCGTCTAAACTATCAGTAACATTTAAAGACAAGACTGTGAACATCTTCTCACTAGAAGTGGGCCTCCGGTACTTAGAAGAATGGGGCATCATACCTCAAGACACTCCAGCCGCACAGCACCCAATACCTGACAAATTGAACAAAGAATGGTCACAGCCTTCTTCAAAAAAAACCCATAAGAAAAGCCTCGCCCACCACCAGCATGATGGTTCCAGGATGGTAAACCCTAACAAAAGCTCCAGCAAGAGAGACACTCTTCCCTGAACAGGAGGTCCAGGAAGATAGACCCCCAGATGAAGTGCAAAATAATTTGCCCTAGAGCCCCAGAGCAGGCTCTGACCTCTTTCTTACTTGTTTTCCCCACCCTTTGTTTTTTGTTGTTTAAAATTCACTTGTTTTTCAAGGACTGCAATGAATACACTTGGCACCCAGACAAAGGCACCCAGACGTACCAAGACGACCGCTACCTTGTCTATACGTCAATCCCACGATGCCACAAGAACTTCATCCCAGTGAGCGGTAAGCTAAAGAAGCACATTTTTTCTTTTCACCTTTTCCAGTCTGAGCACACAGCATCTCCACCCTGCTTGAGCAGGAACTACCATCTAACAACCTTCTGCTACACACACGCAAGGCAAGTTAAGCTACAATACGCAAAGAAACGGCGGAATGGTTCTTAAGATTATTTCTTTGAATGTCAAAGGGCTTAACAGCCCATTCAAGCGCCAAATGATGTGGCAAGAGGCAATCAAATTAAAAGGAGACGTGCTGTGCGCTCAAGAAACTCATTTTGCAAAAGACAAGGCTCCTAGATGTTCACACAGACTGTTCTCGAACACCTTCTTCGCAAATGCTGAGACTAAACATAATGGTGTTTTAATTGCCATAAGAAATTCGGTGGCCTTTCAGTTGCACAGAGAGGTTATTGATCCGAAAGGAAGATATATTATATTGATATATACTATGAACAATGTCTTATATACAATAGCCACAATGTATGCCCCAAACCAGGGACAAATTGCCTTTGTGAAAAATTTCATACAAAAAGTCAAAAATATATGCAAGGGACACCTCCTCTTGGTGGGGGATTTTAACTCGGTGGTTGATAGTGCTGAAGACTGCAAACCCCCCAAAAAACAACCCAAACAATCCATACAATCCATTCTTCACACAGAAAAATTATATGATGTGTGGAGATGCTTTCACCCTGGTGAAAAGGACTTCTCCTTTTACTCCAACCCACACAAGTCTTATTCACGAATAGATTTATGTCTTGTGGATCTAGCCACATTGCATCTGACCATAAATGCGTCCATCGGAACCATATCGTGGTCAGACCATGCCCCTGTCATGCTAGAAATAGAAGAAAAATCCAATACCACCCCTATTCTCTTATGGAGGAACAATACTAAAATCTTCGGCAGGACAAGCCACCGAGTGGGGATCCGTAACCACCTAGAGGAGTTCTTCCAAAATAATGATAATGAGGAAGTTCCCAAACCCATTATATGGTGTGCCCACAAAGCATATGTAAGAGGGGTCCTTCTGCAACTTGCAGCTAGGGATAAAAAACAAAAATCACGGGATACAGAAAAAATAATTCACAAAATCCAGCGGCTTGAGCAATCAAATAAACAAACAATAGACCCAATGGTATCTATCGAACTCCAGAAATGTAGACTAGAACTAAAAACTATGCTATTAGGGGAATTTGAAAACAACTTAAAATACCTAAAAGCCACATACTACGCTTCAAGTAACAAAGCAGGGAAAAAATTAGCCCAACAAGTTAAACATAAACAAACCAAAGCTAGAATCAACTTCTTACTTGACCCTAAGTCGGGAGCCAAAATAACGCACCCCACAGAAATAGCAAATAACTTTATGAATTACTATAAAGCACTGTATAATCTAAAAGATGACCAAGCCATACCCCACCCTTCAGCAAATTCCATACAAGATTTTTTAGACCCAATAAAACTCCCATCACTTTCCTTAGAAATGCGAAATAGCCTCAACGAACCTATAACCGAGAAAGAAATCAAGGCAGTAATTCACAAATTACCCCTTAATAAAGCCCCAGGGCCGGATGGGCTATCAGCGGAATATTATAAGGCCTTCGCTGACACTCTAACCCCCACCTCACAAAAACCCTCAATCAAATCGTTCACCTGACTTCCATACCTCAGGAAATGCTAAAAGCGTATATCATAACTAGTGTTGAGCGAACCCGGACTGTAACGTTCGGGTCCGTACCGAACTTTCGGGTGTCCGTGGCACGGACCCGGACCCGGACATTTCAAAAATCGTTCGGGTTCGGTCCGGGGTTCTGCTATTTTACTCCACGTGTTGAGAAGCTGCAGGGCAGCCAATCAACAAGCGTTTCACTGGTTTGCCCTTAGAAGCCATCACAGCCATGCCTACTAATGGCATGGCTGTGATTGGCCAGTGCATCATGTGACCCAGCCTCTTTATAAGCTGGAGTCACAGTGCTGCAGTCACATGCTCCTTGGGTTAGTGTAGGGAAAGGTAGCTGACGGCGTGAGGGACAGATTTCAGCCATTTTAAGACCTGATCCTGCATCCTGAGATAGATTACTTTACTACTGCTGTCTGTGCTGTTGCTCTGAGGACAGATAGCAGAAATTAGAGATTTCACATACCGCTGCT
>BLSH010241352.1:261663-280209 GCA_018402905.1 Glandirana rugosa
TTCTCCTAAAATAACTTACGAAAAGGACTGAGGTCATCCAGTGTCACAGTACCTTTTACGTCAAAACTCAGAAGACAACCAGGTGTCTCCTCGCAACCTCTTCGGCAAAGCCTTAAAAAAATCAGGAGCTGCGGGTCCCGACAGTCGAAAGTGCAGGATAGCCGTCGCAGACGTAGTGTACCACCTGTTAATGGAGCCCCGGTTTTGTCTCTACCTCTCGAAAGGTCAATCTTTGTATCTTTTCATTGCCGTCTTTTTCTGACTCATCAGGTAGCTCAGACGGGGAAAAATAACAGAGGTTGTGAGACAGTCAACAGTAAATGGCTTTAAACATGCTTGGGATAAACATAAATCCATAGTCAAACAACAAGGTTAATGTAAAAAAAATATATATAAAAAAATAAATAAATAAATAAATAAAAAGGGGCAGACTCGATGGACTACTCAGTCTTTTTCTGCCGTTACTTTTCTATGTTTCTAACTGGAAAGCTCTCCATCTCTGTTTTGGCCCCGAGGTAATTGTCCACCATGTGATGCAGACGCTGCCGATAGGACGTGAAAGCTGACAGCCCTGGGCGTCGAGGACTAAAAAAATTCCGAAACGGCTTCTCCAACGCTCCTCTGTGGACCAACAGAAGACTCAAAACTGCATTTTCCATGACACTGTGACCTACTGGAGTCAGGAAAAGCATTCAATAAAATCCTCTTTAACGTGTGTTCCTCAAGAGATTTTATCTTCTGCACTCTCTGTGGGGACGGGATAAGTTCTGAGACCTTCCCCTTATAGCGGTGGTCAAGGAGGGTTTCCATCCAGTAATGATCATTCTCCTTTATGCCACGTATTCTTGGGTCCTTCCGCAGGCTTTAAAGCATGAGGTTTCCCAGGTGCCTCAAATTTGCAGAGGCTTGAGAAGCAGACTCCTTTGGGGTCACTAAGGATGACAACATCTGGAACTTCCTCCTCCCAGCCACGTACTACTCCCAAGGGTGCAGGGGTTGGAAAGCCATAGCTTACAGATTGATGCATGTCTTCCTCTTCTTCAAAGCCTATGAAAGTGCCAGAATCCTGCTCCTCATCCTCCTCCCCTCTCTCCTCCTGTGTGTTCTGTGACATAGAAATGATGGTGTCTGGATAAAGTGGGCCTTGAGAGGAAAGCAAGTCCTCTTCCTCCTGCTGCTCTGCCTCAAAGTGCCCTGTCCATAATGCCACGCAGAGTCTGCTCCAGCAGGAACACAACAGGGATTGTGTCACTGATGCATGCACTGTCACGGTTCACCATCCTTGTGGCCTCCTCAAATGGTGACAGTACAATGCATGCATTCTTAATGATCAGCCATTGGCATGGAGAAAAAAAGCTGAGGCAGCCTGAGCCTGTCGTTGTGCCATACTCACACAGGTACTCGTTGACGGCCCTCTGCTGCATGTATTACCGCTGCAGCATCAAATTCCACCTGGTGGGCATGTCACAAATCAGGCAGTTTACGGGCAGGTGGAATTCCCACTGAAGTTCAGCCAACCGAGCACTGGCTTTGTATGAACGCCTGAAATAGCTACAGACTCTTCTGGCCAGCTTTAGCACAACTTCCAACTTTGGGTACGCATTTGGGAAATGCTGCACCACCAAATTAAGGGGAATGTGTCAACTTTCCCTGTCTAAGGATGGACAGGAGGTTTGAGCCATTATTGCACACCACCATTCCTGGCTCCAGCAGGTGTGGTGTGGGCCTGTCCCTGCAGAGCTGCAAGAACCTCTGCTCCGGTGTGGTTCCTGTCCCCTAGACACACCAGCTGAAACACTGCATGGCACCTTTTAGCCTGACTCATGGAATAGCCCTTTGAATACTTAGGGGGTACCTGATGTTCATAGGACAATTCTGCAGAGGAGGGCATAAAGGTGGTGGAGAAGGAGGAGGAGGGGGTAGAGCTCACAGGTTTGGCATCATCACCACCAGCTGTATGGAGATGTGGAGGCACAACAAGCTGCAGCACCAAGCCCTGTCCTGCATCCTTCCGAGTTGCAAGCAGCATTACCCAGTGTGCTGTGAACAAAATATATTGTCCCTGCCCATGATTGCTGGACCACGTGTCAGCAATAAGGTGGATTTTATGGCTGACTGCCTTGCCCAACAATGCCAGAACATTCTCTTCCACGTTATGATAGAGAGATGGAACGGTCACACGTGAAAAATAGTAGGAACTGTGAACCTGCCATTGTGGTACAGCACATTGTGCAAATTCATGGAAGGGGGCAGAATCCACCAGGCTGAAAGGCAGAAGTTGGAGACCCAACAGCTTTTACAAGCTTGCATTTAGACTTTAAGCATGTGGGTGGCAAGGACTGTATTTTTTTTTCCGCTGCAGCAGATGGGGCAGAGAAATTTGCTGGCTACAGTCTACAGCTGGTGGTGTGCTGCTGGCAGATGTGCTGCTAGGACCTAGGACACCCTGTGATATACCATCATCCCTGTCAGTGGAGGCTGCTGAGAGGTAATGCCTCGGTATAGCAGGGGCAGACTGAAGTGGGTAGGGAGGAGGAGGGACAGATTTGTGCCCCTTTTGTGTGGTTTTTAGGTGCTCTTGCCAACGGGCTGAGTGGTTGTACATTAAATGCCTTGTTAGGCATGTGTTACCCAAATGGGTGGTGTTTTTGCCACGTTTGATGTGCCTGTGACACAGTTTGCAGATAGCAACAGTGGGATCTGCTGCAAATGTGCTAAAAAAGGCCCAGACAGCTGAGCTTTGGGAAGTGGGTCGGGAGATAACAGCTGCAGAATGTGATGGAATAGGGTGGCTGCTCTCTACTCTTTCTTGATTTCGGCCTCCTTGGGGTTGTGCCGCCTCACCTTCAGTTTCCTCCTCTGCTCTATCTGGCACCCAAGTTGCATCAGTGATCTCATCATCATCATCATCATCTCCATCTCCTCCCTCTTCATCATCATCATTACCACTGGAGACAACTTGGCAATACACTGCAGCTGGGGGAACATGAATGCCAATTTGTCTATCAGTGTTGTAAAAAAACCAGGAGGGAAGAGCAAGAATGGGAATTTTGAGGCCGTCACTAGAAATTCCCAAATAGGAAGACACAACAATGGATTTCAATAAAATCTGTATTTATTACAAAACATCATAAAAATCCATAACCTATGGAAACATTTAAACATATGTAGAGTACTGTGGTCATTACGTAAGTAGATAAGACCTTAGTTCCCAATCACAGGGTCAAGGTCCCTTTGTAAAGCAATGCACAAAACACACCAGGTTCGCTACGCTTTTCGCCAACTGCTTCTTCAATCGATCCTGGTAATTTATCAAGCAAAAAAACCTTAATTACTACATATAGACCACAGAAATAGAGTACTTTTATTCAAAAAGAAATACTTTTTTACCACTGTCTTGTGAGTTTCGAAAGTATAATCCTAGCCTGTATAGCTGGTACAGGTTTATATGGTAGAAAGCATATGGTTCAGAATATTGGATAGGGAAAACCAGAGTAAAGATACAGTTGATACTTCAAAGTTTTGAGCTTATTGATTTTAAACAAATACGATTCTTTTCTTTCCTGTATACCCCCATCATCCCCACCTACATGGATATATACATCGAATGGCAAAGGAGTTATTTATATAGGAGATGTGGTGTTGTGCACAGGTAGCCCACATATGTCTACGAAGGGGGGGATTTTACAGTATGACCACTGACTGAGTAGACCTAGGGGAGGAAAAGAGAAAAAAAAAAGAGAAAAAAAATAAAATAAAAAAAGGGGAGAAATGAAGCATAGTAAGAAATAGTGTGGAGTCCGAGAAACCCTAATATGAGGAGATACATGCCAAAGTATGGGATACCCCCATATTGATATAATGTTTGAAAGCAGAGTGACAATTCCGCTAATAATTAGGTACACAGAGAAGTAGTTCTGTGTTATGCAGAAGTAAATAGTAATGAAATATATCAATTCAAAATTCAAAATTCAAAACTTTTTTTATATATTAATAAATTGATGGTCAACATGGAGAATAAGATGACAAATTATTAGGGTGGTCTCTTTGTTCATCTAAAATGGGGATATTGGTACCTAAATGGAAGAATTTAGAGAAGCTAAAGCGGGAGTGAGTCAGTAGAGACAAACAATATAGTACATGGGATATCAATATATAGATAAGCCATGTGTTTTTGCTTAGTGGTAAGAATGGAGAACTGTGTCATCCTATATGTGGGAATGACATTTGCTATAGATAGGTGTATGTATACTGCGATAAAATACTCATAAAATAGGGGCTAAAGCCTAAAAAAAGATAGGCATGCCCGATGTAAGGCAGGAATACTCCCCTCATCTGTATGCATGTATATCTGCATAGTCTTGGTTGGGACAGCTAACGCATATAAGGAATATCTAATATGCACCATACAGTACTTGCAGAATAAAGTGTGAATCAAGTATGATAACGTGTGGGTGCATAGAGCAACATAAACCTTGTACTCCTGCGCTCTGAGGGGAATGGCGCCCTTTTGAGTGGGTTCTATATTAAAAGGTTTTTGTAAAAAGGCACTTGGGTGATGAGCCGCCTTGCTGCCACTATGCGACCGGGGGGGGGGGGGGTCCGAGATACTGGAATGCAAACAGAAAAACAATGGCGCACTGGCCTTGCACATTACCCTTCCTCAGAGGTTCTGAGGAAAAGGTCCAAGAACCTCTAAACGCATTAGCCTTCACGGTGTGAGGACCACCCTGACTTGACGCTTGGAGGAACGGGCAGGACTTCACAATTGGTTTTAAATGCTCATACACAAAGCTTGTTTGTGAGTATATCTATTTTTAAACTTTTTAATAAAGGCTTTTGTCAAGGGTAATGCGCAAGGCCAGGGCGCCATTGTTTTTCTGTTTGCATAGAGCAACATACCTACCTTTCTTAAGAAAGTTGAGTTGCTTGCCAATGTTGATTGGGTAAATCAACATGAGGATATCCCATATGTGCCGCCCTTTGCGTTCTGTATGGGCTCCCCTGGGGGTGGTGGACCAGAGATTGCGGTCCCAAAATCTCCCAAGAAAGGGGGGAGGGGGGCCGACTGGACCTCACACCGCCACTGTATGTAAAGGGAGACAAGTAGTTAGAGTCCAAAACATGCATGCATAGTGGTGCAGGGCGGAGAGTAGTGTTGACAAGCTTACCTTGTATATTCATAAATGCTTCCCACTTTGTAATCGGTCCCTGTCTCAGGATGCGTCCAGAGCATCTATTCGTGACACTCCTGGATGCAATAATGCTCCCTTAAATGGGGGATGAGTTTCCGCCATTGGATCTTTATATAGATCTTTATTCACCTTCTGAGCTAAAAAATAAGTACAGCACCTTAATCCCCAGTGTTGGTCCGCTGGCTACCGGGGTTTTGACTCACCTGGATTGGCATCACCGGGAGCTCAGTGGTGACTGTGGAGGCAGAGTTGTGGTGGTGGCCATACAGTGGCCACACTTTTGCAGACTTTATTCCATCCTGTCATGTGAGGCTGGTGTGTTATGCTCATTTATACGAGTAATTCAATGTGATGTTTCCCTAAAGGTACCCTTGTAATATGGTCTGATGGTTTTCCTCTTGTTTATTCTGTTTTGCAATATATGTCTAAATGTGGTTTATTTATATTATAGAATACACTTCTCTACAGCACTGCCCCTGAAGAAAGGACAAGATCCTGAAACGCGTTGGGCACTGAGAAGTCTATACATCATATTCTGTCAATATTCGTATGAACAAATTGTTTTTATGTACACATTTGGTGTGGTGTTCACACCTGATGCTTTGTTCTTTATGCAAGGGAATAAACTTTTCTACTTTTATATAATGATTTAATCATAGTCGGTCTGCCTTAAAAATCCCAACTACATGGGGGTACTAGCCTTTTTTCTATAGTCTGAAACTAGGGATGTCGGCAGCAGGGTTAGTTAAAACCCAGGTGGTATCATTTTAAAAGAAGTAAATGGTGTTAAACTGGCAGTAATGCACACAGAACTGTATGGTGTTAATCTTGCAGTAACGCACGCAGAACTATATAGCGTTAATCTGGCAGTAACGCACACAGAAGTAAATGGCATTACACTTGCAGTAACGCAATCAAATAGACAGTGTTCAACCTTCACTATACTGATGCTATCTGAACTGTCCCTACTCTAGCTATACACGAATGTAAAGATTAGTGACACGGTCTCAATACACTACACTGAAACTATCTGAGCTGTCTCTACTCTACATATACACTAATGAGTGTATGAATGACACGATCTCACTACACTACACTGAAACTATCTGAGCTGTCTCTACTCTAGCTGCAGGCTATCCAAAGCTGAATGATGGTCCTCCTCACTACACTCACACTATCCCTAGACTAACGCTAAACTAATATTCTACACTGACAATTAAAGCACAATAGCACAGTATAGCACACTAACTAACTCATAGCACTGAACAGAGCCCTGTTCTACCTCTCTCCATGCCAAAATCACACTGAAAATGGCTGCCATTGAAAGAATACTTTTATACTGTGGGGCGGGATAAAGTCATGATGACTGTGTCCAATCGCAACTCTGACAGTGCTCTGTACCCTGATTAGGTGAAGCTTTCACTGCTTCAGCCAATCAGGGCTTGCAATGCATTGTGGTTAGTTTGAGGGGGGCGAACAAACGGTCGAATGTCCCTTTTGTTCAGCTGTTCGCCGAATGACCAAACAACGAAAGTTCGGCCGGAACCATTCGCTCATCCCTAGTAGGTTCCAGTGTACACTGTCACATGTGCTTCTAAAGAAGGATTCTTGAGATGCATCAAGTCCACATGTGAACTGTAATCAGAATCTTTGCATATTGTGAACCTCTATGTGGAGAGTCATTTTTAATGTGTAATAGATTTTTAATGGTACATAATAAAGTTTTTTTTATGGTACTCAGTTTCTCTTGTATATGTCCACACAAAGGCCATGACTACATATTCTGTTCATAGTTGCTCATCATAATCACAAATTCTGCAGCATCTGAATGCCACATGTACATTATTTTCAAATACTAACATGTGTACCACTCTCCTAGAATTGCAACACTACTTTCACTTTAGTAGATGACATTGCAGAGTTCTAATCGGGAACTCATCCAAACACTCATAATACTTCTGTGGGTTTTCTATTTGCCTTAAAGCACATCTGTAGTAAATGCAGCTGTAGTGAAAGTTGTTTAGGATGGAATAGCAGGTTCATACAGGTGTCTGCACATAGCCTCAGCTGTCTTCCAGGGTGTCAGAGGGGCCATAAAACTGGTGGTTTTCATCTAGGAATGTGGAGCTAAGCCCCAGAACCAACCTGCATATCACAGTTGACCATCAATGTTAGATGCAACCATTAATAAAGTAAATGTGGAGGAAGGTAGTGACAAGTGCCAACTTCCTAGCTAAAGTCGGGCAAGCAAAGTGAGGAAAGAGCTACATATAGTAGTTTGAAGCAGTACTAAAGTGGTTCTAAAGGTTGAAGGTTTTTACCTTCATGCATCCTCTGCATTAATATAAAAGAACCTTCTGGGTGCAGCTTCCCCCAGCCCCTACCCCATACTTACTTGAGCCCAATCTTGATCCAACAAAGTGCATGAGAGCAGCATCTCTCTTGGATCTCTCCCTCCTATTATGCTCAGAGACATCCAGTGAGGAGGGATCGAGGGGTGGGGGGAGTCATGCTCTGTGTGTCTATGGACACACAAAGTCAGCTCAGGAGCAAGCCCATACAAGTGCCGCCATAGCAAATGGCTTGCTACGGTGGGTACTCTGCGCGGGGGGGGGGGGTACCCAAGAAGAGGAGGATGGGGGCTGCTCTGTGTAAAACTATTGCACAGCGCAGGTAAGTATGACATGTTTGTTATTAAAAAAAAAAAGGATTACAATCATTTTAAGCCCAAAGCAAACAATTACTAGATTGCAGTTACTTATTCATAGATGTGATGGCTACATTTGTTTTCTTTTTTAGGCTTTCTTTCTTTTATTTTCACCTGGCGATGAAGTAAGTAAGTCTGTTTTTCAAAAGAACACACTCTCTTGTAGATTGTATCACTTGCAAGGATGAGACAAATCATTTACCAATGAGAGGGTTAATTACAATGAGCAGATTTTATTTATTTATGTAAAACATTTATCTCAAAATATTTTTTTTTCTGTAACTGCTTATAAAAGCTGAGCTGGAATTTGGCTTTAGTTTGTGAGTGTATCCAAACCTGCTAGTACATAACACTCTCCCCCATAGACTGGCAATGCTGCTGTCTAAAGGTTCCCCCTGTGCTCCTTCATCCAGAGTGGGGGCTTGCTAATACAGCAGGTGTGTTACTGGCCAGATGAAAACAGAGGGAAAGCAATGAGACAGTAGACAGAAGACTCAGAGGTGCCAACAGCGTCTGTCACAAGGAGAGGAATGTGGCCTGGGTGGCCCGTACCCAATTGGGTAGGGTTCCAGGAAGGATTACATGTCCTTGCACTTTCCCTACTCCTCCGGAAACCTTACAGACGAGTATTCTGTCCATACACTGCCACTCGCAAAAATGTGCACCAAACCTGGGAGCCAGGGTCTTAAATAGACTCTGCCTGACCCAAGATTGCCACGAAAGTCACTTGAGGTGCCAGCATCCAATTGGATAGCTGCCTCCCATTGACTGAGGAAACCATAGAGGAACTAGGTTACCCATAACTTCCTCCCCATCTGCATTGCTGCTGTGGTCCAGCACCACATATAAACTGGAGAATATAAACTGCACCTGCCTACATACTGATGCACACTAATGTTTGAGGTCCCTTGCCACCCTCATTTGCTTGAAAATTAGAGCATAAATGGAGTACTGGTGCATATTTAGGAAAACAGGTAGCGAATTTGGAGTCTAAGAGAAACCAGAAAAGACCAGTGTGAGAAAGTGGTAGGGGTAATAGTAACAAGTAGAGATAACGACGACTCAAGAGAAATATGAAAAACAAATTCAGCAGTAACAGGAGGGCTCATAGCAACAGACACAACAGAAGAAGCAGCAGCAAGTAAAGTAGCAGAACACCTACAAGCGGCCAAGGAAGTAGTGGGAGGCATAAAAAGCATTTATTAATGGGGACTGACACTTCAATATGCCCCTGACAGACAACCATATTGCTGACAGTGACAACTGATGATGGATGAATCCACTGTAGGCCTCTAAGATTGTAGGAAAATCTAATACCGGTATATCTTGTTTCTCCAAAATAGAAGGCAGTTTTTAAGGGACATCTTTAAATTCCTTTTACAATTATTTTGCAGTTTCAATATTGTATCCAACTGGGATGTGGTGTTAAGACATTTGATATTGTAGATCAAAGATAAGTTATCTGAAGAAACTGCTAATGTATTTGTTATAAATGCCATCTTTGGTTTTAACCATTCACAATGCATTCACAAGTATCTGTTCTCTGATGTGCAATGTTCTACTCTGCACAGGATCGACTTTGTTCTTGAAGAACATCTGGTTTATGTTCATTTACGTGGGAACACCATGTTCCAACCATGCAGAGATTTTAGCTATGTATGTTTTTCTAGTTATAGTGATGCCATAAAATAATAGCAAGCAGACGATACTTAGCTTCTAGTGTAGGAAACCTCAATATCATACTTCTTATGTCAAGATACTTCTTCATATGCATGCATGTAAGCTCTGATTGTACAAGATACTCTTTATGTAGGCAACATAAAGTCTGTTTAATGTATGAAATGTCAGTTCCTAAAATTTACTACCAGCTCAAAATAAACTTCAAAAGATTCTTAATAGTTAAAAGTAGCCTCAAAAGTTGAAACCTTTTCTGTTCTATGGATGATTTCAAACAAATGGTATGATCATGCCTTTGTGTGTGGCCTCCAAAAAGACTTTTCTATAAAAAATTGTGACCTAACTGACCACATATCTGGTAACTGTATTGAACTGAATCACCAGATTGCTGTATGCGAGTCTAATAATTATCTCTTAAAAAGTTATCATAGGATATACACATGTGTTTAAGGGGTAACTATGAATTTTGGTGAGACACTCAGCTGGGGCCCCTTATTTGTTTGGGGCTTCCTGCCAGCAGTTGTTCACAGATCACGATCACTGGCTCAAAAAAATAGTACCAGGATCATGGCTGCAGCAACAGCCATGATCCTGCAAGAATTCACCGCTCCAGGAATGTCCAAACTCCTATGGATCAGGCAACCTAGCCACATAAGCAGGTGCCGGCTAATGAAGCACACAATCAGCTGATAGAGATAAAGGTTGGATAGCCGCACTCAAAAATCCATTTTCAATGCTTTATTAAATAAAAGGTACATACAGCTCACAGACGAACTACTGGTCCCAGCTAACGCGTTTCACACCTTGGGCTGGTGCTTACTCATAGCATGACCAGATACAATTTGATCAGTACATATATACAATCACAAATGGACATTAATGTATTGATTGAACAATTGGCATTAGTGGATACAGTAAAACCTGGTTCCAAAGAGCAGATGGAAAGTATGGATATAAACCATACAAAAGTAATGAACAACATGATAAATACATTATCGATGTAAAAGAAAATATACATATATAACTGAAATAAAAAAATAAAAAAACAGATTGACAATAAAAATGAGAATAAGTATGAGAAAATAAAGTAGAAACCAACTAAAAAATACATAATCAATCCCAAAACTGATTAAACGTAATAGTCACTTATTCATATGAAGGCAAGTCACCATTCTATGAAAACACGTACTTAAATAGCCAAATATATGACACTGAATCAATATCCATGTGTTCATATAACCTAAACTGGATAGACTTGTTAAATACATACATTGTTAGCCCAGTCCATCCAAGAACCAGGTCAGACTGAATGCCTATACAAATCGTCCAATGTGTATGCATATATGTTATATTTGCACACATATAATGAACCTGAGGCAATAGCAAAAACTTACACAGAAAACTAAAAAGGACACTAGGAAAAAGAAGGTAGAAAACCCTCAGGCTTATAAAATGCAAAATTTTAACACAAGCCTCATATGTGTGTTAAATCGATCCTATTATCGCACTGTGTATGGGAATCAACTCTATCACACAGCGCGATCTGTACACAGAAGAAAAGAGGTAAACAGAATCTCAATAGATAGTGGCAAAACACAGCCATGATCCTGGTATAACCACTTGAGTGGGCCTCGCTCAGCATTATGCTTTAGAGACCCCATTTTGCATTTTATATACGCACAGAATTCCTTTTTAAAGTTGCCCTTTTTCAAGTACATTCTCACTGGTAACTTCCAGATTTCCAGGCACATAGCCAGCTGTGACCTTGCAAGGCATAAAGATGTATTCTGTCTCAGCCAGTTGAAACCTGATCTAACCTTATCTCTTAACAATACTAAAGCTTTAGTCAAACTATGAATAAACAAGAGCAGGTTCTGTAACCATCAGGTGTGTGTGTATTCTCCTGCCTAAGGATGGCAACTTGTTAATTAAAAAAATATTGTTTTTATTTATATCAAGACATTTTTGTGACAGGTGGAGAACAGGAGCTGAAGTCAACTTTCACCCATCTCATTCACATTCATGCAACAGGGAGTCGGTATCTCCATAAATACACTCATTTACAAGTGTTACAGAAATGTCTTAATATAAATAAAAGCACAATTATGCAATTATGCAAGACCATCACTAATAGGTCCTTTATTAACTTCAATTTTTATCTGCTATTCTTTGCATTTTTTATATTATAATTTTATTGGGGAATATTTGAGTTCCTAATCTCACAAGATCTTGGGCACACTCACTTCCACTGCACATGGTAGCCATTCACCACTTATTACATTCACTTCTCCTCTCAGCTAAAGAAGAGAGGTACAATTGTTAAAAAAGAGGCTTTCTTCTGAGAGCTTTGAGCCTAGTAAATAGCCACTAGGTATGGGCCGAAACACCCCCCGGTTCCGTTCACGCCAGAACTTGAGAATAATTTTGTGTGAACATGCAAACGCCATTAAAATCAATGGGACTTGAACATGAAAAATCAAAAGTGCTCATTTTAAAGGCATATATGCAAGTTATTGCCTTAAAAAGTGTATGGGGACCCGGGTACTGTTTTAAAATCGATCGTTTTTTCAGGAGCAGTGATTTTAATAATGCTTGAAGTGAAAAAATAAAAATGAAATATTCCTTTAACCACTTCCGTACCGCCGGACGTCATATGACGTCCTTGGGTTTGAGTGGTGATATCTGAATGGTGCCTGCAAATGACGTCTTCCCAACGGTCTTAAAGGGCCCGATTTTTTTTTTCTTCTGTCACTTTTTTCAGATTTTTTTTTTTTTTTTTGCATTTGAGTGTAAATATAAGATCTGAGGACTTTTTGACCCCGGATCTCATATTTAAGAGGACCTGTCATGCTTTTTTCTATTACAAGGAATGTTTACATTTCTTGTAATAGGAATAAAAGTGATCAAATTTTTTTTTAAAGAACAGTATAAAAATAAAAAGTAAAGAGCAAAATAAATAATTAAAAAAAAAAAAATTTAAAGCGCTCCGTCCCGCCGAGCTCGCGCGCAGAAGCGAACGCATACGTAAGTCCCGTCCACACATGAAAACGGTGTTCAAACCCCACATGTGAGGTATCGCCGCGATCGTTAGAGCGAGAGCAACAATTATAGCTCTAGACCTCCTCTGTAACGCAAAACTGCTAACCTGTAGAATTTTTTAAATGTCGCCAATGAAGATTTTTAATTTGCAAAGTTTATCGCCGTTCCGCGAGCGGACGCAATTTTGAAGCATGACATGTTGGGTATCATTTTACTCAGCGTAACATTATCTTTCACAATATGGAAAAAAATTGGCCTAACTTTACTGTTTTCTTATTTTTTAACTAAAATAACTGAATTTATTAAAAAAAAAAGCACGCTTGTAAGACCGCTGCGCAAATACGGTGTGACATAAATTTTTTCAATGACCACCATTTTATTCTCTAGGGTATTAGGAAAAAAATATATAATGTTTGGGGGTTCTAAGTAATTTTATAGCAAAAAAAACTGTTTTTAACTGGTAAGCACCGAACTCAACAAACAGGCTTGGTATTGAAGTGGTTAAATATCATGCCTGGGGGGTCCCCTTAGTATGCCTGTAAAAGGGTGCATCTCTGTGATGTTTAGAACAGTGCCACTGCAAAATGACATTTGTGTAGCCATGTGCTCCCTTGGGAGTAACATTAGTTGTGGTTCCCCTGATAGCTGCCCTCAATCCCACCATATCTCACACATCCGTAGACACCGACCTTGTTTTTGTTGTTTTATTTAGGGAAAATAAATTGGATGGGGAAAAAGGGTGACTGTGGGATACCCCAGAAATTATTGTTCACGACTTCCATATACAGTCCTGTATATGCACACTTGCCCTGCAGGTTGTCCTTCTGCAGAACGTTTCTCCTCACAATTCTCTCTCCAGCACTGTACTTGGTTCCCAGATTGAAAGGAAATGTATCAATCTTCTCCACTCCTGTCTCTTCACCACAGCATGGCCTCAGGACTACCCATTACAGGCCAGGGATCACAGGCCCCTGGATATGTAGCAAAGTATTTGGGTGCTAGCTGGGCCTTTGATGGACTACAACTTCCAGCCCATCCCTCTTCCAGGCCACCACACTGACCTGCTTTCCTCACAGTGATACTCCTTCCCCTGGCTGGCTCCCAAGGCTTCCACAGACTGTCCACTATTCCTCTCCCAGCCTGCTCCAGCACTTTCTCCTCCAGATCCCAGGGTCTGTCACTCACCGACTCCAGTGGACTCTTTAAAGTGTCTCAGTAGCACCTCTGCTGCTCTCCTGTTCCCTTGTGCGACTTCAGGAATCACCTCCACTCCTGGCTTCACCCGAACCTTCAGGCCTCAAGGTCACCTCCCAAAACTGGGGGCTCCCTCCTGGGTAGAGGCTTCCACAGCACCTTTGCTACATCTTCTCACTTCCACCTCCAATAACTCCTCCTAGATTGGGCTGATCCTGAGTATTTAAGGAGGCCTGCCCCCTGCCAATCCTGATTGGGGATTGGTCAGGGCTCCTTAGAACACTCCAGAAGGCTCCACTTCCCTCCTAACTCTCTGACTAGAAACCTTCTTCCAGTCTCTAGAAAGAAGTGGGAGCTTCTGGAGACCTCATCTCTTGAATCAACTCCTCCTTGAGCCACTCCCTAGGCCCAGATCAAAACACTCAGACCTGCACTTACAGTCAGGCCTGACTAAATTTTGCCTCTCCTGCAAGCAAAAACCTATCTCAAAAACGCCTACACTCTGGGGGCACTACATTTGTAAAGAAAAAATTGTCATTTAAAAACGCTCGCGGCTGTAATGTATTGCCAGTTTGCAGCAATACAGATAAAATCACTGAAAAAGCATTGTGTTGGGGGCCCCCCAGTCCATACCAGGCCCTTCGGGTCTGGTGTGGATTTCAAGGGGAACCCCACGCCGAAATTTGGAAAAAAAAATTGTGTAAGGTTCATCCCCATAGTCCGTATAGGTCTGGTATGTATTTTAAGGGGAACCCCACACCAGAATTTTTAAAAAAATTGCGTAGGGTCCCCCTCAAAGTCGATTACAGAGGCCCACCAGGTCTGGTATGGATTTGAAGGGGAACCCCACACCAAAATTTTAAAAAAAATTGCGTAAGGGTCCCCCCAAAAATCCAAACCAGACCAATATCTGAGCACGCAGCCCTGGCATGGCAGGAGGGGGTGGAATTGAGCGAGTGCCCCCCTCCCTCTGAACCATACCAGGCCACATGCCCTCAACATGGGGAGGGTGCTTTGGGGTCCCTAAAGCACCTTGTCCCCATGTTGATAGGGAGAAGGGCTTCATCCCCACAACCCTTGCCGGTGGTTGTGGGGCTCTGCGGGCGGGGGGCTTATTAGAGTCTGTAAGCCCCCTTTAATAAGGGGGCCCCCAGATCCCGACCCCCCCCCCCTATGTGAATACTGTGAATTTGGTGAATACACATTGTACCCCAATCCATTCACCAAAAAAGGAGTGTAGTGGTACAAAAAACATGAGGCAGTTTTATTGTGTAAAATAGCTTTTTTATTCTTTCTTCTTTCTTCCTCCTGGTCTTCCTCCATCTTCTCCTGCCCGGCTCCTTCTTCTGGTCTTCTGTTTCTTCTTTGGGTCTTCTTCCTTCCTCTCGTTGTCTTCATCTTCTTCTTGTTCTTTCACCGCTGCCGCTGCTGTGCCATCCAATGGCGACGCGCTTGGGGAGCACTGCAGGTTCAGAGGACAATCCTGCAGAAGAAGCCACAGAAGAAGTAGAAGAGGAGGGAGTGGAGGAGGCGGATGTGGCAAAATCACCGCCAGATTTTTGGAGGCGTGGTGGCAGAACTAACTCCAACACCCAAAACATTGCCTTCCCCATGACCGTAGAGAGCTGGGATGGCCTTACGTGAAAATAAATTTATTTTGGGAACCTGCCACTGTGGGACAGCACATTCCACAAATTCACAGAGTCTACCAGCTGAAAAGGCAGCAGTTGGAGTGCTAGCAATTTGGCCAAGCTAGCATTAAGGCGCTGAGCATATGGATGGCGGGGACAGTATTTTTTTTTTTTACAGTTCAGCAACTGGGGTTGGGATATTTGCCTGCTGAATTCTCCTGGTGGTGTACTGCTAGCAGATTGGCTGCAAGTACTTGTGGCATGCATTGCTATACCTTCATTCCTCTCAGTGCAGGTTTTGGAGAGGACTGGAGGTATAGTAGAGGTTGAGATCCCAGATGAGAAGCAAGGAGAAGTCCGCCTTGTTTCCTGATGTGGGTTTTTAAGGTGCTGTTGCCAACGGACTGCATGGCTGGTTGTCATATGTCTTGTCAAGACAGTGGTGCCCAAGCGACTGGAGTTCTGGCCGTGTTTGATCCGCTTCAGATATAGATTGCAAATAGCAACGGTGCAATCTACTGCAACTAAACTGAAAAAAGCCCACACCAATAAACTTTTGGAAGTCAGCGGAGAGCCAGCAGCTTTCCCTCTACCAGTGTCTGGGCTATTCTTATGTCATCTTTCCCATACCATTTTAAGAATCATGATGCCCCTACTGCAGGTGGAAATTCCAGATTGGAGAACAATGGTGTCATTGGTCCTATCTGAGTGGATATTTAGATTTCTTTTTCCCCTTTTAACAATGTATCCCATACTTTCAGTGTAGATCTTACTAATATTGATTGGTCTATCGTCTTTGGTCTATATTTTTTAGCAACCCATGGTAATGATTTCAATTTCTGGCCAATTATATCTTCTTCCGGTTTAATCCACCGCTTATTATCTGCGTTATGGAACCAATCCACTATTCTATTCATGAAAACTGCACGTAAATACTTTCTAAAATCTGGGAGGGCCAAGCCTCCTTCTTTTTTAGATCTCTTCAGAACCCCTCTTGCTATTCGGGGCATTTTATTACCCCATATAAAATCTCCCACTGCTCCTCTCAAACGATGCATAAGGGCCTTTGGGGGGATACAATGGGACTGTTTGAAATATGTAGAGAATTTTAGGTAAGATGTCCATTTTTATTATATTTACCCTCCCTATCCATGATAAGGTCCTCCTATCATATTTTTGTAAAGATTTTATTATATTTTGAACCGCTGGGGATTAGTTTAATTCTTGGAGTTTATCTAGATTCCGGGAGATTTCCACCCCTAAGTATTTAATAACCCTACCTTGCCACTTGAAAGGAAATTTTTTCTGTAATTTTTGTTGAGTTCCTTTTATCAATGATATGTCTATAGCTTCTGTTTTCTCTAAGTTAACTTTGACGTTACTAACCTCCCCAAATCGTTTATATTCTAGCTGTTGTTAGATGTTCCATTACTAGGACATAGAGCAGAGGAGACAGAGGGCACCCCTGTCATGTTCCGTTAAAGATATCTATAGGGTCTGACAAAGTACCATTGATCCTTATTCTTGCCTTCAGTTTGTCGTATAATGCCATCATTTTTTACATCATCTGGGGGCCAATCCCCCATTGTCTGAGGGTTTCTTCCATGAAGCACCATCCCACCCTGTCGAATGCCTTCTCAGCATCAATGGAAAGCAGACAGGATGGGATGGCACGCTTCTGGGCATATTCTATCAAAGATATCGTTTTTAAGGTATTGTCCCTTGCCTCCCGACCCCTCGTAAATCCCACCTGGTACAAATGGACACTTTTGGGCATTATTGGAGTAAGTCTATTTGCTATTATTTTGGAATAAATACCTAGGTCTATATTTGGTAATGAAATTGGTCGATAATTTCCACACAGTGTATGGTCCTTTCCAGGTTTAGGTATTAAGGAAATATGTGCCTCTTTTCCCTGTGGGACAAAGGGCCGGGTGTCGGAGACCGCATTAAATGTCTTATTAAGTATAGGTATTAATTCTTCCCTAAATATCTTATAAAACCGAGGGGTGAACCCATCTGGACCTGGGCTCTTGCCTATAACTAATGCATCTATTACTTTCTGTATTTCCAGATTTGAGAATCCCAGCTCCAATTCTATTCTGGTTTCTTCTGGTATTTCAGGGAGTGCTGTTTCCTCTATATACCTGCGTATTTTCTGACGAAATGTCTCGTTTTTTTTTATTTTGCTTATTAACCCTATATAATTTGGAATAATAGTTTGTGTCATTTCCTTTGGTTCATGTGTCATCTCCCACCACCACCATTTTTCACTGTAGACACAGAGGCTGCTTGCGCTCCTTTAGTGTAGTGGCCTGGGAGCATCTACCTCTCCTTTGTGACCTCCCTGACATGATAGGGATTTTTTTTAACACCACACTACACTGTAATATATACCGTACACCACCGAATGCACTGATATATAGTGTACACTTAAGTGTCCGTTTATGAAGAGCTGAGATCCTGAGGATCACGGCTGATCTCTCAGGTGTACTAGTTTATGAAGCTGAGACGAGGAGTGGAAAACATGTTCTTCACTTCTCATCACAGGACACACCCTTCTGTCATTCACTTTTACACAGATGACTGGTTTATGAAGGTGAGATCTGAAGATCTCACTGGCCATCTCTGTAAAATATCTCCGTCCCAGATTCTCCAGCTCAGAGGTGGAGAATTTGGGTGTGAAGCTGCTGTGATATGAGGAAAAAGGCCTTTTTCTTCCTAATATCAGCACCAGCGAAGGGTTAAGGATTGATATAAATAATAATTATATATGTTTATGTGTATAGTTGTGATATATATATATATACACACACACACACTATAGTTATAATATATTGTCTTTTAGGACTCATTCACATCTGAGCAATGCAGAATTGTTGGCAGAATTGGGCAATTCATGGCGCAGTTCCAAATTGCACTAAAATTGTATCGAAATATGTACTGCGTTTTTGGGTGCCATTCATTGCTAATGGCACCCCAAATGCAGCTAGCAGACATGCATTTTGCCACACATTTTGTCCTTTCACAAATATGCTACCAAAGTGCCAATATGCAAATTGAAAAAACGCTTAACGCTGCATGTCCGAAAAAGATTCAATTT
>BLSH010241352.1:299376-320711 GCA_018402905.1 Glandirana rugosa
ATAACTTGTCGTATTTGTCGAACTTGGGAAATTAAAATGTGAAATAAATATCAAATATATATTATTTGTTTCTGTCTAAACGTTGTGTAAATATAAACACCAAAAATAAAAGTATTGACTTATTATTAGATCTGTCTTTTTTATTGTAGATACATGTGACGTTTACTCACATGCACACACATTATTTAGTGCAACATTGTTATTTATCGTTTACATATCCCACGAACTTTATTGTTACAGTTATAAAACAGTCGTCTGTGTGGCTTAACGTTGTGTCAAGATAATAAATACGTGCAATTTCACCCACTGTTTAAGTGCCCAGTAAGGAAGTGGTTAAATCACCCACTTTAACGTGCATAAATAATAGAACTGTGTTGCAATTCGGTGTGTCTGCTGACAAAATATTGACATTGTTATTTCAAGCACCCTATACATTTGCTATTTATTGTTACAACGTGATTTATTACACACACGTACACTCATTTGCAGTGTACATAGATGTTATTTTTTCTGTCTAGATTATTATTCAGTTATGAAAATAAAAACCACAAATATAAATGTGTTGCAAATCTGTCTTTGTTTATTATATATAAACTATAAATAAAGTGTAAAATTAAAGGGTTCAAGCTGTTTATGCTGTTCAATACAACCAATCAGCACCACCGCTCAGCTACAAGGTGATACAGTGTTATAACATATACAGTGCACTAAACACAAAATTAACAAAAAGGTAATTAAATTGATACAGCTCTCCTTTTCCAGTCCATACATTTAGCATATAATATAAGTAATTAACCACTTCCATAGTAATGTGATGCTAACAGGAACATCTCCTCCCTCCGGGCCGGTGGGCGTCATATGACATCCTCTGGTTCTCGCCGCAGCACGGTGATCAGGGATGAGACATGTCCCTCGGGACACAGCCCATCCCCGATGAGGGTAAAGAGCCAATAAAAATGACTCTTCGCCACGTGACCAGCTGTGTCTAATCACAGCCGGTCACATGTGTTGTGCTAGTTCTCACCGCTCATGCACGTCCCCGGGGGAGCGCAGCATGGAGATCGATGATAAAGCATGTCCCTCGGACACAGCCCATCCCCAGTCAGAGTGAAGAGCCAAAAAAAAAGGCTCTTCACCACGTGACCGGCTGTGTCTAATCACAGCCGGTCACATGTGTTGTGCTAGTTCTCGTCTCTCGTGCACGCCCCCGGGGGCGCGCAGCACAGTGATCGGGGATAAGGCGTGTCCCTCGGACACAGCCCATCCCCGATCAGGGTGAAGAGCCTATTAAATTGGCTCTTTACCGCGTGACCGGCTGTGTCCAATCACAGCCGGTCACAAGTGTCAACAAATGACTGTAGTGCAGTTTCCAGGTTCTCCCCCTCAGAGTGTGAGGAGGACACCTGGAAGAAAAATGTGCTGCAGCACAGTGATGTCCCCAGATTGCCCCACAAATAAAAAGAACCTGTCACCAGCCCATCAGATGACCTGTCGCCAGCCCATCAGATGACCTGTCATAGCCCATCAGATGACCTGTCATAGCGCATCAGAGTACCTGCCACAGCCCATCAGAGTATCTGTCACAGCCCATCTGAGTACATGTCACAGCCCATCTGAGTACCTGTCACCAACCCCAGAGTACCTGTCACAGCCCATCAGAGTACCTGTCACAGCCCCAGAGTACCTGTCACCAGCATCAGAGTATCTGTCACCAGCCCCAGAGTACCTGTCATCAGCATCAGAGTACCTGTCACCAGCATCAGAGTACCTGTCACCAGCCCCAGAGTACCTGTCACCAGCATCAGAGTACCTGTCACCAGCATCAGAGTACCTGTCACCAGCATCAGAGTACCTGTCACCAGCCCCAGAGTACCTGTCATCAGCATCAGAGTACCTGTCACCAGGCCCAGAGTACCTGTCACCAGCATCAGAGTACCCGTCACCAGCCCCAGAGTACTTGTCACCAGCCCCAGAGTACTTGTCACCAGCCCCAGAGTACTTGTCATCAGCCCCAGAGTACTTGTGATCAGCCCCAGAGAACCTGTCATCAGCCCCAGAGTACCTGTCCCCAGCCCCAGAGTACCTGTCATTAGCCCCAGAGTACCTGTCACCAGCCCCAGACTACCTGTTGTGACCAACACGGGTATCAGATGCCTGCCCCCCTCACTAACATGTGACAAACTCACACCGTGCTGTCACTAACGTAACAATGCTACTCTCAGCTGCACCCAGCACAAAGATTTTCCAGCTTGCAGGACCACAATCTAAGTGCCAGCAGCCTGAGAGCGATTATCACTGGGCTAATTAAGCAATTAACCCTTTAACTTCCACAACCTCCTTGGACCAAGCAGGAGGGACTCATTATTTTAGCAATACCAATTATGATTTTAGAATTATCATCTGTAACACACACTGCCACCACAGACAGGTATGCTCAGAGGCGTTACAGTAGCACTCTTCAAGAGACAGGTTTGTTTCTAGCTTGCATTAAGAGCTTTAGGGACAAGGTTAACACTTTTCAAAATAAGGTTATAATAATGAAAACTGCTAAAATTGGTGCAAATAAAATATTTACAGAAAACAAGTGTTTCAAAGAAATAAAGACATAATACAGCAACAGAGTAATACGACAGAGTGAGAAGAATACTTGCACAATGGCCTGGGTTGAACAGAGTTCGGTCGATAAGTCAGGTGTTAATCGGTTCTCAAACTTGGCAGATGTTCCTGATTTGATGGTAATAGAGAACTGACAATTGTCTTGGCAGCTCACCTTTTTTCTGGGATCAAAGGGGTGGTGACAGATGGCCCTGATTAATAAAACAGATAAGGAGGGTCCATGGGCTGTCCGAGGTCGATGACAGTATAATGACCCTCCCTTACACACAGTTTTATACCACTATTCATATCTCACAATATGTACCGGTTGCTTTCTTGAAACTGATAGATTATTATTTAGCATTGAATTTCCTGTTCAGGGACATTAAACACAGGGTAGCCTTGATAAACTTGTCACCCAGGCATCTAAGTGCTATCTTCCCTTCTTTATGAACTAGGGTGGTCATGTATGAACTTAATTTTCTATGTATACATTCCGTATTCAAATATATACTTATTATTAATGTTCATGTTGCTGTCTGAGTTTATGAAACGTGTGTGGATTTCTTATGTTTTGAAGGGGGCAGAAGTTTCTGAAAGGTCACTTCTGCCTCTGAATGCCTTTTATGATCCCAATTAGTTCTGGGTGTCCTTTGATGGCATGCTATGTATTCTTAATGGATTAGTTATAGTTTTACGATAGGCCTGGACAGCAGAAACAGACATCCTGTCAGGACTCAATTAGCTGTTTACTACACTGCACAGGCCCAAGCGTTGGTTTCTGATGTCTCTAAGCTGAGATAACTGCTCGTTTGAAGTGAGCTTGAGTTAAGCCTATGAATTCCATGAATTGAAGGAGGAGGGAGGGGGGTAAGATCACTGCTGCAATGTGTAACTATTCTGCCAAACTGTCAAGGCTGACATATTATTCCTGAACAAAATGGCCGCTAGCTACAGCTTTTCGTGTGTCTGTAATGGAAACGACCAACTCCGCTTGAGTACTTTGGTCAGCATACAGCCTCCTCCAGTCTGGACATCAGATATTACAACCAAGAACTAGGCAGGACTTGTTTTGGCTGCTAAACATGGAATGAGCATTTTTTTGACCAAACAACACAGTATATATATATTTGAGAAATACATTCTCCCCAACTGCTCCTGATCACATTACATTATTCTAGTCCTTTAACCAGCCTAGGTGATCTTCAAGGCCAGAAGTGTCGTCTCTTAGGTCAGAAGACCAGAGCTGAGTCAATTAGCACAAGTAACAATGGATGAAAAGACTTAGAAGTCACACTAGACTTACAATACACAAATTATAGAAGGCAAGTGGCTTGCTGAGTAATCAGTGTCTGCTTTGCGTCACACAGTGTCTTGGGGAGACATGGCCTGGAATCCAAGGTAACATTACTAAAAGGGTCCCCAAGCATACACCTCACAAAGAGTATTGCTCCTTAAAAGTAAGGCTCATAGTCTATGGGTAAGAGGCTAGCATTCAGTCCCCTCTAAAAACCTCTGTCCCGGGTGAGTCTGTCGCAATGTTACTACACCTGTCACCAGCATCAGAGTACCTGTCATCAACATCAGAGTACCTGTCACCAGCCCAACAGAATACCTGTCATCAGCATCAGAGTACCTGTCACCAGCATCAGAGTATCTGTCACCAGCCCCAGAGAACCAGTCATCAGCATCAGAGTACCTGTCACCAGCCCATCAGAGTGCCTGCCACCAGCCCATCAGAGTACCCGAGTACCTGTCACCAGCTCATCAGAGTACCCAAGTACCTGTCACCAGCCCATGCCATGCCTCATAGAATATATGTTGGGGTGTTTTCTTTGCAAAATTGTTGTCAGGAAACTGTAATTTATGCTCCTAGAACGCCTGATGATGCTTCCTGCATGTTGGACCTCTCTATGTGGCCAGGCAGTGTAAAATTCTCACACATATGGTATCACTATACTTAGCAGGAGTAGCAGAATGTTTTTTGGGGTTTCATTTTTTCTATGTACATGATATGTGTTAGAAGAATTTTATAAATTTGTGTAAAAAAAAAATAAGTTTTCATTTTCTTTCCACGTTTTCCAAATACTTTTGTAAAAAAACAGCACGTTCAAAAGACTCATAATGCCTCATAGAATATATGTTGGGGTGTTTGCTTTCCAAAATTGAGTCATTTTGTGGGTAATTCCACTGTCCTGGTGCTCCAGGACCTTCAAAGGTGTGATAGGTCATGTCAGGAAGCCCGCAATACAATCAGACTGTCACGGAACCGCGCATGCGCACTCGCGTATCAAGCACGCCCCCGCCACTAATGCTGGCACTAGGCGGGCTATTTAAATAGGGCTTATGCATAGACTCATTGCTGTTTGGTCTGCAGCTTCTGCATGTGTTCCTGATTCCGTGTGACCTCTGATCTGGCTTACCATTTACCTGTGCTTGATACCCTGAACCCGGCTTGTCTTAGACTCCTATCCTGCCTGCCGATTCTGTCTGCTGATCTCCCGGTACAAACTTGGCTTGTGACCTGACCTCCCTGTTGTCTGCTGTCTATATCTGATCTGCCTGATTGTTGCCGTCTCGGCCTGTCTGACCTTGCATCCTGCTCATCCAGTCTGCAACAGCCTCCAGCTCTGCAAGCCTGCATCTGGCTTATCCAGTCTGCTATAGCTTCCAGCTCTGTCAGCCTGTATCCTGTCCATCCAGCCTGCTACAGCATCCAGCTCTGCACACCTGCCTCCTGCTACCAGCAAAGCATCATAATGGCTCATCTGCTATCTGCCTTCTGCTACGGGACTGATTACCGGCACTCTTACCCCACCGTGCTCCTGTGGCTGCTATATCGCTGCCAGCGGCCCTCGAGCTGGAGTTGTATAAGTGGTCTCCCTCTAATGTCAGGCTCATCTATCAGGTACACGAGAAGTCATCAGGAAATTATATGTGTAATTTATGCTCCTAGAACGCCTGATGGTACTCCCTGCATGTTGGGTCTCTGTATGTGGCCAGGCTCTGTAAAAGTCTCAAACATGTGGTATTGCCATACTCAGGATGAGTAGCAGAATGTATTTCAGGGTGTAATTTTTGCAATGTACATGTTATGTGTTATAAATTGACAACTTTGTGGAAGAAAAAATAAAGCCGGTGCGACGGTCATACGATTGGACGTCCAGAATTGTATGTCGGCTGTTGTGTCTCGCATACTGACGTGCACTAAGCGATCGTATGACCAAGCCTAACGTGGTGACGTTTTATGAGCGTATAAAGAGGAAGTTCAGGTGCACGTGATTTGTGAATTAGGAATGTAGGTTTACAAGAAATGGACACTTCCGAGCATTCCTGGCTTCTGAGCATGCGTGTTTTGCATGTACAACTACTTGGACTAACTTCTCTGTACACTCGGTACAACAGTCGTATGGCCGCTTGTTGTACAGCCAAAGTTTTCTAGTCTGCTCATCCAACTTCTATTGTACGACCGTCGGACGTCGGCTGTTTTGATTGCGCATACTAACGGTCGGATGATCGTACAACAAGCTGTTGTACGACCGCTTTCATACGACTGTTGCACCGTCTGTATGAGGCTTAAGTTTTCATTTTCTTTCCACATTTTCCAAAAACTTGCAAAAAAAATGACACGTTCAAAAGACTCATAATGCCTCATAGATTATACGTTGGGGTGTTTGCTTTCCAAAATGGGGTAATTTTGTGGGTAATTCCATTGTCCTGGTGCTCCAGGACTTTCAAAAGTGTGATAGGTAGGAATGAAATTAGATGTGTAATTTATACTCCTAGAACGCCTGATGGTACTCTCTGCATGTTGGGCCTCACTATGTGACCAGGCTGTGAAAAAGTCTCACATATGTGTTATCGCCATACTCAGGAGGAGTAGCTGAATGCATTTTGGGGTTTAATTGGAAGTATGCTTATGCTATGTGTTAGAAATAAATTGTGTTATTATGACAATTGTGTGTAAAAAAAAAAAAAAATACCTAATTTTCCCAAGAATTGTGGAAACAAAATTACAACTTAAAAAAACTCACCATGCCTCTTACTAAGAACCTTGGACTGTCTACTTTCCAAAAAGGGGTCATTTGGGGGGTATTTGCACTGTCCTGACATTTCAGGGCCTCAAGAAATGACATAGGGCGTCAGTACATCAGGTGTGATCAATTTTTAATGATTTGCACCATAGCTTGTAGACTCTGTAACTTTTACGCAGACTAAATAATATACACTAATTTGGGTTATTTTAACAAAATATATGTAACAGTATAAATTGTGGCTCAAAGTTATGAACAAAAATTACTTATTTGCAAAATTTTATAATAGAAACTAAAAAAAAATGTTTTTTTTTCTCAAAATGTTTGCTCTTTCTTTACTTTATGGCAAAAAATAAAAAGCCCAATGACAATTAAATACCATCAAAAGAAAGCCCTATTTGTGTGAAAAAATGATTTTGTTTGGATACAGTGTTGCATGACTGAGTAATTGTTATTCAAAGTGTGAGAGCGCTGAAAGCTAAAAATTGGTCTGGGCAGAAAGGGGCTATAAGTGCCTTTGTTCTCAAAATGTCTGTTTTACCTTAATTGCTTTATTTATTGGAACCTTGGGTGTACCTATCCCCGTGACTCAACTTAAATCCCTTTAATGTTGTTTCCTCAATTTTATATGGCATAAAAGATCTCTTCGTATTGCTAATTCAGTGGTATTTTCTCTTCGGATGCGTGGAGGACTGGGTGCTCCCGATATTGTCAAATATTATGTAATTCTTTTATGCCCCATTGCCTCTTGGTCTAGCCAACATGCTCCTAATAGATGGTCAAAAATTAAAATGGGCTCCCTTTACCTTGTTCGTCCCTGTTTTTTATGTTCCTTTTCGCTTCATACTGACACTGTACTGAAACATTTATTCCTTGCTTCCATGCTGTTTACGAAAGATTTGGAGGGCCTGTTACAAAAGGCACTCACCACCATGCCTCCCTTGACCTACAGTTGTGCTCATACGTTTACATACCCTGGCAGAATTTATGATTTCTTGGCCATTTTTTTTAGAGAATATGAATGAGAACACAAAAACATTTCTTTCACACATGGTTAGTGTTTGGCTGAAGCCGTTTATTATCACTCAACTGTGTTTACTCTTTTTAAATCATAATGACAACAGAAACTACCCAAATGACCCTGATCAAAAGTTTACATACCCTGGTGGTTTTAGCCTGATAACATGCACACAAGTTAACACAAAGGGGTTTGAATGGCTAATTAAAGGTAACCATCCTCACCTGTGATCTGTTTGCTTGTAATTAGTGTGTATAAAAGGTCAATGAGTTTCTGGGCTCTTGACAAACCCTTACATCTTTCATCCAGTGCTGCACTGACGTTTCTGGGTTCTGAGTCATGGGGAAAGCAAAAGAATTGTCAAAGGATCTGCACGAAAAGGTAGTTGAACTGTATAAAACAGGAAAGGGATATACAAAGATATGCAAGAAATTGAGAATGCCAATCAGCAGTGTTCAAACTCTAATCACAAAGTGGAAAATGAGGGGTTTTGTTGAAATCAAACCACAGTCAGGTAGACCAACTGAAAATTTCAGCCACAACTGGGCTTTTTGCCAAGAGGAATGGGCAGCTTTACAATCTGAGAAGATAAAGAGCCTCATCCACAAATACCACAAACGACTTCAAGCTGTCATTGATGTTAAAGGGGGCAATACACTGTATTAAGTTAAATTTTGGTCTCATCACTCCAAATGACTTTGTGCCAGAAGGTTTGAGGCTTGTCTCTGTGCTGTTTGGTGGATTGTAAGCGGGATACTTTGTGGCATTTGCGTAGTAATGGCTTTCTTCTGGCGACTTGACCATGCAGCCCATCTTTCTTCAAGTGCCTCCTTATTGTGCATCTTGAAACCACACCACATGTTTTCAGAGAGTCCTGTATTTTACCTGAAGTTATTTGTGGGTTTTTCTTTGCATCCCAAACATTTTTTCTGGCAGTTGTGGCTGAAATTCTAGTTGGTCTATCTGAACGTGGTTTGGTTTCAACAGAAGCCCTCATTTTCCACTTCTTGATTAGAGTTTGAACACTGGTTATTGGTATTCTCAATTCCTTGGATATCTTTTCATATCCATTTCCTGTTTTATACAGTTCGACTACCTTTTCCCACAGATCCTTTGACACTTATTTTGCTTTTCCCATGACTCACAATCCAGGAACTTCAGTGAAGCACTGGATGAAAGATGCAAGGGTCTGTCAGGAGTCCATAAACTCATTGACTTTTTACACACACACTAATTACAAGCAAACAGATCACAGGTGAGGATGGCTACCGTTAATAGCAACTCAAACCTCTTTGTGTCAACTTGTGTGCATGTTCTCAGGCCAAAATCACCAGGGTATGTAAACTTCTGATCAGGTGATTTGGGTAGTTTTTGTTGTCATTATGATTTAAAAAGAGTAAACACAGTTGATTGATAATAAATGGCTTCGGCCAAACACTAACCAGAAAGGTTTTTGTGTTATCATTCATATTTTCTGAAAAATGGCCAAGAAATCATAAATTCTGCCAGGGTATGTAAACTTATGAGCACAACTGTATATCCTCCTTAATTCACTCATCCTGGACAGTCTGTCCTATGGACACATGCTACCCTGGGCCCAAACAGCTCTTTTTCAGCTTTGCCACTTTGTAAACCCCACTTCTCGCAGCTGCACACTTTTGAGGACCTACAGACAAAATATCATATCCCTATACAAATCTCCATTATAGTATCCATTATGAAGCATTAGAGGATATTTTATACATGACATTTGGTCTCTCGTATACTGTATATATGGCCTGTTACCATCCCCCTTTCCTTTTGGTTGTGGACAGGGATGAATGCAGGCCAGTTACCCCATGAAGTTTGCCAAGATTATCACCTGAATGTTTTGGACTATTCATTTTGGGCAAAGCCTATAATATTTTTCTTTTTGTTTCTGTTCGATTAGCTAATTACCAGTTTTTGCTTGGAATGCATGACCCAATTTTTCATGGGTGGTTATATATTTTTGCTTGTTTTACATTCTGAGAAGAATCATCTTGAGTCTGAGAACAAACGCATTTAGGACTATCAACAAAGATGTTTTTTCAGGACTTTTACTATGTATTATATGATCAATTTTAATGGTTAATATTTAATAAAGATGTATAACTTTTATATATACATTTTTTAGTTCTTGTACTAATTGGTACCGTACAATCCCAAAATCCCCCTCCTTGTGCACCCATTCCTTACATCCCTAAATATATGTTTTTTTCTTATGTCCAAATTAAACATTTTTCCTCTTCCTTGTCCATATCCCTTACCTTGGATCTTCGATCTAAAAAATAATCCGCAAAGCAACTCCTCTTACTGAAGTTTCACATATTTATATGTGCAATATGGCTCACATTCTTCAGCAGTCTATCCCTCTAACCTGCTGGGATAAGATTTGGACATCCGCCTCAAAAAGCTCACGTTTCGTAGTGCCGACAGATACTACTTTTAAAATTCTGATGTTTTGGCATAGATGACTTAAGGCACCATTAAGACCCTTCACTTTCTCAGCAGTGTTGGTGTTGCGGTAATGAAGTATTATATTTCATGGAAATGTTCTCTGATACAACCCTTTTGGGTGATTGTTGTGTCACTCCTTCAACATGTATTTGCTGTGTCCTTCCCAGTGGATTCTATTCATTATTTGCTGGGCCTTCCTTTCCCAGGTATCAGTAAATGCCCTAAATTATTCCTTTCTTATCTTATGTGCTAGGAGGGCTGTTCCACTATGCTGTTATCTACTGAACCCCAAACTATGACTTTACTCTTAAATATTATATATGACATTAGAAGAATGGAATACCTTACCGCCACGGTAAGCGATTCCCTTCTCCGAATTAATAATGTTTGGGAAGTTTGAAACCCGTCTGAGTATAGCCTTCCTTCTCCATCATAGTTCCCCTTCCCTAGCCATCTCTTCCTTGATTTGGCCTTACTCACTTTAGCTGACCTGCCTACCACCATACCCCCTGGAGTGTCTCTGGTTTTATACACCTTTTACCATATATACAGGTTTTCTTCCTCTGATTGTTGTTATTTTTTCTGCGATTTGTAATTTATTTTACTGACTTATAACATCTTGTCTTATATATCTTGACTTGTTGGTTCTGTGAAGATTTTCACCTTTGCTATGACTCTGTATGTCTTTGTTAATTTTCTTCTTCCTTGGAATATCTTAATAAAAATACAATTACAAAACAAAAGTATTAGTAACTAATTGGCACCCCCATAAACATATATAGCATAAATTGTTATGGTGGGTCAATATCTAGAGTTTAGATGTTCAACATCTATTTGTTAGAACAGGTTATTTTGATAAAGCAATTAGTAAAAAAATATATATATATATATTTATACAGTATATATATATATATATATATATATATATATATATATATATATATACAGTATATATATATATAAATATATATAGTGACAGTATGCATGCGAGGCGAGGTGATAGATGGACGCTAAGTGTCACCTCGCATATGTTCACTTGGATTGGACTTGAGCGGAGTCCGGCCTGGGTTTTCCCAGTCAATGTGGCAGGGCTGGTTCTGGACTGGATTTTCGGGTCCACTGGTGTCCACCACTCACAGGTGTTGTTTAAATAGACCAGGAAGAGAGGATTTTCTCTGCCCTGGGACTCGGAGAGCGATCAGCCTGAGATCGCTGACACACGGAGATTTGTGCTCTGGGACTAAAATAAAATTTTGCACTAACTTTGTTATGTGGGTGTTTGGGAGAAGCCCGACACCGCTTAGAGAGGTATCCTGAGTTGTTTAGTTAGAGCCTGGATGGCAAGGATTTATTTTTATGTGTTGTTTGTTTTAAAATGCAACCTTTGCTCCAATAAACCTGGCTGCAAGAAACTGCTGTCTCAACTGCCTTTTTCCCAGGATAGGTGATCCCCACTAGAGCTAATCCCTCACACGTAGTGGACTCGGTGGGCAGTTTCCAAATGGGTGGAGGAGATGAGGAAGGCCCTGCTACAAGCCACTGTGGCTCAGCGGGACACCAACCAACAGGTCACACAGGCCAACGCAGCTCAGCAGGAGATGAATCGCCAGTTTGCGGAGGCCCTGCTGGAGTTAAAAAAGGGGTCCACAGCTCCTCCGCTGGTAGAGCAAAAAATGGTACGAGCCAGCTACCTGCAGAAGATGATCCCTGCGGGTGATGTGGAGGCATACCTCACCACTTTTGAGAGAGTCGCTGTGTGGGAAGGATGGCAAAAAGAACAATGGTTGGGACTGTTAGCACCTTTTATGACAGGTGAGCCCCAAAAGGCTTGTTTTGATTTGGAACCCGATAAGGCCCAGGACAATGAGTCTCTAAAAGCAGAGATAATCGCACATCTGGGGGTCACCATGGACGCCTGGGCCCAACGGGTGCATCAATGGACCTACCGTTTGGACAAGCCACCCCGCTCCCAAATGTTTGACCTAGCCCATCTCACGAGGAAGTGTTTACAGCCAGACACCTTGCCAGGCCCTCAGATTGTGGATTGTGTGGTAATGGACCGATACCTGCATGCGCTCCCTGCTGCTCTGAGGAAGTGGGTCAGTCATGGGGGCCCCAAAGCTGCACCCCAACTTGTGGACCTCGTGGAGAGATACAATCCAGAAAGTGTAAACCTGGATCCGTAATTCACAATTCACATTCACATGAACTTCCTCTTTATATGCTCGTACGTCACTACGTTCGTCTTTGTTGAATGATAATTTGACTACCATCAGTACGCTAGACAAAATCACGGACAGACGATTTTGAGAAAAGATAGACATGCGGTTGTACAACAATCGCATTGTGTGTACGAGGCTTTAAACGCAATTTACACCAGTGTTGCAAAATCTTCTCAATAGGGGCACTACGATTGTACCAGCCAATACAAAGCTCCCCACAGAGGAGGATTTTTTAGACCCAGCCTTCGCTTTGGCAAAACCAAAGTTCAGAGCAACCTCAACACTTACAGTACGTGCTGAGGGCATCACAGGGGCCACCAACACCAACTCTTCAGAGCTCAACATAATTAACTTTATTGATTTTCCCCTTACTCCGGCTCATGCTTCCGTCCTTCGGATGGGTTTGGGTCTTTGCCCATCACAAGAAATTGATGTAATGGAGACTATAAAGGATCTCTATCTTTTTGCCCGAAACCTTATGTAGTGCCCCATAGTGTAAGTGCTTTACTTTTGTAGATTTTTGGTAGGAGAGGAAAAATCTAGTCAGGCCCGACTGTAAGTACAGACCTGAATGTTTTGATTTGGGCTGGTGAGTGGCCCAGGGAGGGGCTGGAGATGAAGGGAAGGGACACTCCTTGGAGATTCCTCCCCTTTGAGCTGGGAAAGCTCTAGAAGGGGATGGATGAGGAGGTGTCACTTCTTGATGTATGACAAGGAGCCCTGACCAATCATCAGTCCGGGTTGGCAGGAGGCAGGCCTCCTTAAATACAGCAATCTGCCAGCAGGTGTCAGAAGAGTTCGGGTGGAAGAGATGAGGATGTAGCTGGAGCTGCAGATCAGGCCTTGCCTGGGAGCGGAGCCCCCAGTCTTGGGGGGTGAACCTGAGGCCTGGGTGCAGCCGGGAGCAGGAGCAGGTTCCTGGGGTGGCACAAGGAAGCAGGAGAGCAGCTGAGTTATACATGGAAAGGATCCACCAAATAGTCGGTGAGTGGCGGCCCCTGGGAGTTGGATGAGAAGGCTGAGACAGTCTGGGAGAAAAGCGTGCAGTCTGTAAAGGTTGGGAGGAGCCAACCAAGGGGAAGGAGAGCCATTAGACCGCAGGACAGACCGGATGGGTCTGGAAGATGGATGGGCTGGGAGTTGTAGTTCATCCAAGGCCCAGCTAACACCAAACATACTTAGCTACACAAGAGAGAGTCCATGAAAGGAAATCTGTGATCCTTACCCACAAAGGGTGGTTCTGAGGCCTTGCTAGCGGCTGCAGCAGGTCTCATCATGTGCTAGCTGTGGTGAAGAAGTTTCATGGAGGTCTGATGAATTTCCTTTCGGACCAGGGAGACAACAGTGTAACGGTCAGCAAGTGAGTGCTAGAGAGAGGAAAGGAAAAAAGTAACGGTCAGCAAGTAGTGTACTGGAGGAGAAGAGGTGTATATACCAGAGGGGTACATAGAAGGTATATAGAAGGTCCCATGTTCAATTACTGGGCATCCCACAGTCATCCCTATCCAAGTTTAACTCCTAAATAAAACAACAAAACAAAGTACCGGCCTGTTCAGTGACTCAGTGTGTAGGGAAATTGTTTGATTGAGGGCAGCAGGCAGGTGGACCACAACTATCAGCCACTCCTGAGGGAGTACATGGCTTCACTTACCTTCAAATATATGTTTGATTCTTAAAGCAAAGAGAAAAAAGACTGAAAGAGAAATCACAGAACAAGTTAAGGGTTTTATGATGAATGATTTTCGAGCCCTGAGGGACTTGATGATCCTGTATGATGAGGGAGCAATAGATCTGGATCCCCCACTCGAGACGACACCAAACACTTCTGATTTCAATGTACAGGGGGTAAAAACCTTCAAATTGAAGTCACGTCACTTTCCTGAACTTTCACTATGTCCTAATGTATGGATGATTCTTCAGAAAACAATTAGAGATTCAAAAATTGCACAGTGGCAACTTTCTTCTTCTTCCTCCAATCTTACTGATGAGCAACTACTTACTCTTAAACAACTTAAGACACAAACTCAGGTAGTTATCAAACCATTAGATAAGGGTGAAAATATTGTTTTGATGACCCACCATCAATACCAACAAATGTGCTATAGTGTGCTAAACAATAAACAATGGCATCGTCCCACCGATCTACAAGTAGTCTCATCTTTTGAAGGGGAGTTTCAGGAGCTATGCACCCAAGCCTACCTGAAGGGGCTAATAGATAAGGACACCTTTGAGTATGTAATTAATCCTTACCCACGTTATGTACACCTACATTTTATGCTTTTCCAAAAGTTCCATAAGAATTTGACACATCGCCATCGATATAGAATTTCTATAATCGAGTATACCGCATGAGTGGGGCGTCCAGGTGACGGTGTCTTTTCTCATGGAGGAGGATAGAACCTCTTGGCCTTTGAACCGTTTCTTTCTGGATTTACTTACCTTTATACCAGAAACTATTTTGTGTTTATGGATCAGATGTTTCTCCAAACGCAAGGAGTAGCCAAGAGCATGTGTTGCGCTCCATCATACGCAAACTTATATCTAGGAGGGTGGGAGAGGGAGGTCTTGTCCAGCCAAACCTTTGCACCTTGGCTTCCTTCTATTCTGTGCAGGTTCCGTTATACAGGTGACCTGATGGTCATCTGGACCGGCACAGAACAGGAACTGCACGCATTTTGGAGCAATTTAACTCAAATAGATTCAATCTAAAATTCACGCATACCATCAGTGAAACACAGATATCCTTCTTTGATCTCAACATTTCAGTGGACCCAGATGGATACATAAGGTCAGACCTTTACCAAAAGCCCAGAAATACCCTGCTTCATGCAAGTAGCTTAAATCTCGTATGCAGCGTGTCTTGCGCACATAAATAGAGGGGCTGTAACTGCACAGCCTGTCTGCGTGTTGCAGCTGCTGCCATTGCTTGACCCTACTATTAATGGAAAGTATGCTTACAAGGAATTGTCTCAAAAGACGGATTTCTGGACACTATGCTCTGCTATAGATCCCCATTTTTCTACTGTACCTTTGTTTATAACGCATGCCTCTGTTTCCATATAGGGGCTGAATATAAGACTACATTGAGAGTCTGCTGTGTGTGGATCTAGTTCTGCATATTCAGTATATCCATGTATAATTTTCTTTAAGGTGAGCACCTGTCTCTTTTTGATGCAGGCTTTTATTATTCTATCTCTTGACAACTTGTTTGGGAGGCCTCTCCTTAATACTGTCATTTTTAGATAATTTTTGGTAAAGCCAATCTGAGGAATGCTCACATTTTTCAACGCGACTCACAGACTATCTTTAAGCAGCAGCTGTGTTGTTCTCTTCTATATATATATATATATATATATATTAAAGCATGCAGTGGCCATTTTTATGAAGTTCGGGAGATTTAGGAGTTTAGGAGATTCAGATAAAAATAGACACAGTAAAAACGTAATAGTCTTACATTGCTGATTTTTAGATCTATAAACGCTAACATTGACTAAACCCACAGGAACTAATTTTTTATCATTTCGAAATAGGTTTATCTTGTGCTCTTTATACACGCTAGACTTCCATGCCTGCTGGGGCAGATCTCCTCCATGGGCCGTATGTAGATTGAAGCCTTGGGTAGGTCGATCTTTTGGGTGACACCACATGGGATATACATATATCTTGTCATTTACCATGCTGTTATGTGATGATCAATATTACCTTTTCTCTCATTTATAGTCTGACAATGGTACTCGCTGTATAATACAGTTTATGTATGTATATAAAAAAAGCTCCTGAAGAAGCGGTGTCCTATCTGTGAAACATGTAGAGCCATCAATATGCAAATGCTGTAACATGTTCAGCGGTACCACAGTTAAGACATTCCAAGAGTCATTGTTTATGTCTCATGTCTTTTTCTTTTACTTTTATAACTTTATGGAATTTAAACTATTTTGTATAATAAAATTTATATATGTTTTTATAACTGCTCTTTCCCAGCCTCTTGTATGGTCCATTCCAGCCTCCCCAAAAAAAAAATCTTGTTTTATATTGTAAGGACAAAGGTACCCCCTTTTTTCTTCCATATACAGTATTATCTTAAGGCACTTTCCTTTAATATAGGAGAGTTCTGCGTTTTTTCTGCCAGAAAGCTCCAATCAGAAACGCAACCCAAAAGGGTTTTTTTCCTGCCTGTAAATGTTGAGCATAAAATATGCCTGTAATCATCCTAATGTACATGGACACCTAGGATAAAATCGAGCTGCTTCTACAGGCAGAACACAAAACTCCAGTAGAAGCAGAGATTTTTAAGGCAGTGTGCATGGAGCCTTAGTAAATCAACCCTTTTGTTTAGTTCACAAAAGTGTCCTTACTATAAAATAGCTAGTCAGTTGTGTTGTTTTCTCCTTTGTGCAAAGATTTCCAGTCCTCCCCTGCACAGACTCTGAATATTAAATTTGACCGATGGTGCCATAAAGGGGACAGGTCCAGAACCCAGAAGAGCTTCTTAATGATAGCTTGCATTTCCCCATATTTAGGGACTGCATGGCTGGTACAGCAAAGTAGCATATGAAAAATATGAAAAAGTGGTCATAGAATAAACAGCATATAATTTAAACCAGCCTTTCTCAACCTTTTTAATACCGAGGAACCCTTGAAATAATTCTCCGGTCTTGAGGAACCCCTGCTAAAAATGAAAAATCTACAACTCATGATACATTAGTGTGATGGTCAATGGGAAGAATGCTCCTTACACGTGTGGTCCTTGGGAAGAATTACCCCCTTACAGATAGCTAAAAAGATCAATGATGTCATTGGGAATTTATCTGAGAGGTAGAAATTGACCATTGCTCAAGAAACCCTTTGCAACCTCTCAAAGAACCCTAGGGTTTCACGCAACCATGGATGAGAAACCCCGATTTAAACTGTAACTGCCATGTCATCACAACTGCTTCATTTACACTACAGCATAAGGTTTTCAAAGTCTAGGCCTTCAAACACTGTAGCTCCCTTGTAAAACAAATATAATGCTCAATACAAGCAACCCAGATAGCAAGGATAACTTGTCACACATCTGTGACAGTGTTGAATTGTAAGTCTTGTTAACTTGTTGCACATTTTCACTGGCAAGTTCAACACTTGAGGAGCTTTGAAGCGCAAGTTCTAGTTGACACTTTTCCAATTCGTAAAAAAATTGTTTGGCAAGTCTCTAGCAAGAGCAAAGTTGCAGTGGTGAGTCTACAGCAAGAGCTCTGCAAGTCACAGTGACCACTGTGGTGGGATGTCTATTGCACAACATAGCAGAACCTGCAGCAGACTTGTAGAATGTTTGCAAAGAAAGTTGATCTGGAGTCATGCAATGCAGACTTGCTGCAATTATGCAACAAATGTGACACCTGGCAAGTCTAGCAAAAGCTTAGCAAGTAATTTTCAAATGTGCAGCTCAATTGCTTGCTATCTGGGAAATATAACAGAAGGATTATGTTCCATACACAGAAACGGATTGTGTATAAATGGCCAATTCTTTTTTAAAAAGACAGAAAATTGAATGCATGTGCAGAAAATAATAAAGTAGATCAATATACAGAGCAGTGTTTCTATATACAGAGTCCTGCAATACACATAGACAAGGCAGATACCGTTGTGCAAAAAGAGAGGGAATAACTGGAAAGCTGAAAACTGTTTGTAGAAATCTGCAAGGGCTTCAGGTGAAGGATGTAAGCTGTACAGAATATTGAAAGAAAAAAGTTTTCCATGTTAGATTAGATTAGGTTAGATGCTGTTTTTCAGTATAGATAAGCTGCTTGTAGTGCGCCAAGCAGATGAACTAAATGTCCTGATCTGGCAAGTTCAAGTGCCTGTACAAAGCTCTGGCTGCTTCAGCCAAAAGTCATTCATTTAGCGGCAGTATTACTATCGCCAATAAATGACCAGCAGCCCACCTGCCAACTTGTTTCAACTTATAAAATAAAGTCATCAGCATCTTGCTTGATGTCATTTACCAAATATAATGACCATATTTGGTCACTGATGACAGCCAGCCGGAAGTGCAGAAGGAGAAGATCGTCATGACATGGGTTGTTATGCTCTCCAGTCAGGATAACATCATTCATCATGATTCACATAGGATCTGCATTGCTGGATGGCATGATTGATGTTGGATTTATATCTGTAAATCTTTGCCATTTTTTGTATATCAGTAACAAGGGGTACTAATATACCCCTTACTTATTCACATAGGAGTGGCAGATATCTGGTGGGCTCCTTATTTTAACCACTTCAGCCCCGGAAAGGATTTACCCTTAATGACCAGAGCACTTTTTACAATTTGGCACTGCGCTGCTTTAACTGGTAATTGCGCGGTCATGCAATGCTGTACCCAAACAAAATTTGCGTCCTTTTTTCTCACAAATAGAGCTTTCTTTTGGTGGTATTTGATCACCTCTGCGTTTTTTATTTTTTTGCGATATAAACAAAAAAAGAACGAAAATTTTGAAAAAAAACAATATTTTTAACTTTTTGTTAAATACAATAAACTCAATTTTAGTCCTACATTTTTGCCAAGGTGCGTTCAGCCACATGTCTCATGTAAAAAGAAGTCAATTAGCGTATATTTATTGGTTTGAGCAAACGTTATAGCGTCTACAAACTAGGGTACATTTTCTGGAATTTATGCAGCTTTTATTTTATGACTACCTATCTCATTTTCTGAGGTGCTATAATGGAAAGGCAGTACAACCCCCCCCCCCCCCCAAATAACCCCATTTTGGAAAGTAGACATCCCAAGGAATTTGCTGAGAGGCATGTTGAGTCCATTGAATATTTCATTTTTTTGTCACAAGTGATTGAAAAATGACATGTAAAACAAAAAAACATACACAAAGTTGTCACTAAAATTATATATTGCTCACACATGCCATGGGTATATGTGGAATTACACCCCAAAATACATTCTGCTGCTTCTCCTAAGTATGGGGATACCCCATGTGTGAGATTTTTCAGAGCATAGCCACATACAGGACCCCAAAAACCAATCACCACTTTCAGAATTTCTAAGAGCGTAAATTTTTGATTTCACTCCACACTACCTATCATAGTTTCAGAGGCCATGAAATGCCCAGATAGCACTAACCCTCCCCAAATGAGCCCATTTTGGAAAGTAGACACTTCAAGCTATTTGCTGAGAGGCATGTTGAGTCAATAGAATATTTTATATTTTGCCACAAGTTACGGGAAAATTCATTTTTTTTTTTTCACAAAGTTGTCACTAAATGATATTTTGCTCAAACATGCCAGATACTGACCTCAAGTCAAGTCAGAAAGCATGATCCTATTGTTAATGTTCTCTTTAAAGTGGAACTCCAATTATACATTTCTTTTTTATTTGGTTCCTCGCCTGTTTAAAAAAAAATCCCAACATTGAAATACTCTCTCTATGGTCCTGTACTCCACCTTTATCCCAAGATTAACCTACCCTGCAAGAAGATACTCCAGTTATTCTTCCCTGGGATCTTACCTGAAAGAGTGTGACCTCACTTTTTCTTAAGCAACATGTGCAGGAGATGGGGCTAAGGTAAGTATAAAATCTATACTTTTTTTACAGGTACATTTCTACACCTACTAACAGTAGGTGCTTTTTTTTACATGGGGAGTGGGCCCAGACATTTTAAGTAGAACATGCATTTTACTGCTAGGTCTGTATTAAGGAATGCCCACCATTTACAAAACACAACAACTGACAGAAGGAAAAAAAATGCTCATTCTTACTTTTCTAACACATTTTTAAAACATGGCATTTACATACTATTTTTAACCCAGTTGTTCTAAAGGTCTTAGAACCTGCCACAGCTAAAATAATAAATAGTTTATGGATAAACCTGCAATTGTGCACTTCTGTGTTGACAGACAGTGTTCAACTGGCCCTACTGTGCTGGAAGTTTTTATAAGCAATGTAGAGATTCTCTCCATAAGTACAAAGATGTTATCTTTCCTAATTTTAGGTTCTTTACAAAATGTTAGGGGCAAATTCCATAGCATTAATGGGCATAAATGTGTAAATTTCCTCTGTGCTATTTTTATCCCAAACCTGTTTTGTTTCTGGAAGGTTTTTTAGACATGTGGCTTTCTTTGACCCAGGAATAATCATTGTAAAACAGTGAGGCACATGGGCAAAATTGTGTTTTTAGAGCTGAAGGCAACCTGGGAGAAGACAGTCTCTGTAAATAAACACCTCAAGCTTTCAGTGGGTAACTCATGGACAGCGTATCATATGGACAGATGATGTTGTTCTAAACACAACAGCTATGACTTGCCAACTTTTCAAAGAGCTTTAATCGGTTGTATTTTATGATAGCCAAGCAATCTAAAAATGACAGAATAACAGAACCCATACAAAAAAACAATAGCTATTATGCAACAAAAAACACTGAGCTGTATAACAATAATTTGGTTCGGGGCATTATATTTGCCTTTTTCTGATAATATCCTACCTCTGTGCGCAACACTTCCTGTATACCTAGCTGTAGCAAAGGGATCGGCAAAATTAAAGCGTATACAACTCAAAATGTAAAATCATATATTTATTTCCACATTATGTTTCAATTATTCCTAATAATGATTGTGAAGTTTATAAACTTACTTTGTGAAGATCCCAACATGTTTACTTCCTTTGAACTCTGACATTATGCCCTGTCCTGTGAGTAGGCATTTCACTGTGTCACACTCTTCATAGAGCCTGCCTTCTGAACTATAGAGGAGCTAAGAGGAGAAGTTTCACAAGATGGAGTCAATACAGGAATACATGCTTGCAAGCAGTAAGGTACCATGGGATATGTAGTTCTTAGAAATTGAACGTAAACAGCAAAGAAGAAGCTGCAAAGCATCCAGAAAGTGTGGAAAGAGATGAACAGCAGTCAAACTCTACTGTACCTTCCTGATATTTACATTTATATAACACTAACATTTTATATATATATATATATATATATATATATATATATATATATA
>BLSH010241352.1:351763-362403 GCA_018402905.1 Glandirana rugosa
TAGGTCGTCCGTCCAACATGGGTTCAACTAAGTAACTAGTTGAACTATGTAAGTCGGACGGGTAATTGCAAAGCTTGGCATATACCGGCCGGAATCAGTTTGTTTACGTACCAGCCCCGCCTAACTGGCCAACCAGCTAAGCCGGCACTAGGCTCCCGTATTGAGACCAAGGTCGGGTCCCTGTTTTTCGAACACCGTCACTGGTAGAAAAAAGGTCGGGTCGACCCGGGGTCACGGGTCCGGACAACTACTGGTCCAGCGTGTCACCCTCCATTCGCCACTGGCGACAGACAGTCCCAATTGCGTCTAGTTCCGGCGGCGAGTGGATGGTGACATGACGGAACGGACACAAACGGGACCCCAACTACCGACGTCCCGAGTCGGGTCTCCGTATTGATCCTAGAAGTCCCGGGGCCACGTTCTTTAATACTTCCTGGGGGACTGGGGGCTGCTCCCGGGAAGGGACAAGGGTGACTAGGACCCCGGGAAATGAGAGCAGCGCTCAGTGAAATAATGCCAGGGTGGCTTATTTGCTTATCAACACATGGTTCGGAGGGTCGCGACGAGAGTAAAGGGCCCCAGGATCAGTGGGAACAGGGAAGGGCCCTCGTCGGGGGTCAGGGGGTCCTTCATAATTTCTTGCACCGGGGCCCTGAAGATCCTAGTTATGCCTCTGGGCTGAGCCCTGCAGCCATCAACCCCAGGGCAAACACAGGCAAGGCAGTACAGTGGTAGGTGAGCGGCGGCCTTGATCTGCGTTAACCCTGACAGACAGCGGTCACCGCTTACCTCCCACTGTGCGACCTGGTCATCAACAGGCCTGGGCACTGGGGCCCAGCTGGGCTGGAAAAAAGATGGTCACTGCCACAAGCTTTTTGTCCCTGGGCTGGAACCAGAGTTATGCCCTCGGATCACGGCCGAATCGACCAACCGGTCAATCCGCCCCGACCATGCATTTGTTTGACTAAGGCCGGCCATATACGGTTCGAAACGTTAATGGGCAGGCTGAATGTATCAAGTTGATCAATGAATCAACTTGGGTACAACCTGCCTGCTGGATTCGCTTGTTATTATTGCAAGAGGCTGCTATAGTCGCTATCAATAATCACTGTCCTCTCCCAGCGAGGATGGCTCCCCCCCCCCCCCCGTCAACATTGTCTGTGTTGATGGGTGATTGTGCAAGTTTCTTTCCTGCAACCCCCTGCACTGTGTATGACCTGCCTAAGGGATTGTGACTGATTATAAGGAATACATCACATAAACATATTCCTTTTTTCCAGAGTTCAGGGGTGAGTAGTAAGTGACTCAGAAGTCAATAGGGAGCAACACAGAGTCCCAAGGTCAGCAGTAATGCAGAGTTCAGGGGTCAGTTGTAAGTGACTCAGAAGTCAATAGGAAGTAGCACAGAGTCCTGAGGTCAGTAGTGTTGCAGAGTTCAGGGGTCAGTAGTAAGTGATGCAGAGTTCAGGAGTCACCAGTAACTAACACAGAGCTAAAAGGTCAACAGTAAGTGATGCGGAGTTCAGGGCTCAGCAGTAAGTAATACAGAGTCCAGGAGTCAGTAGTAAGAGATGCAGAGTTCAGAGGTCAGTATTAAAGCAGAGTTTAGGCTTGAGTAGTTTGTGATGTAGAGTTCTGGAGCTAGTAGTAAGTGATGCAGAGTTCAGGGGTCAGTAGTAAGTAAAGCAGAGTTCAGGGGTCAGTAGTAAGTGACACAAAGTTCAGGGATCAGTAGTAAGTGATGCAGAGTTCAGGGGTCAGTAGTAAATGATGCAGAGTCCAGAGGTGAGTAGTAAATGATGCAGAGTTCAGACATCAGTACTAAGTGATGCAGTGACCAGGGGTCAATAGTAAGTCACCTACTACTAACCCTTGAACAGGGGCCCCAACATCTAATGTTGGGCTCTGGCCCCTCCAATGTACCTCCACAGATACTGTGCTGTACATTCCCTATTCAATGTTGTCTCCTTCTATACTATGTAAGTCAGCTACAACTGACTATACCAGGGGGACCCAAGTTATAGTCCTCCACACATGCCCTTTGCTTTCAGAAACAACTCCTGGTACTACAGTGATTTTTTTTTTCCAGTTTTTGGGAATGAGACTCTAAAGGCCCGTACAAATGGTCCAAAATCTTTGTACGACAGCCTGTCGTCTGATAATCTGACTGTTAGTATGCTCCATTCGACAGCCGATTTTCATTTATCGTCCAACAAAAGCTGGATGAGCCGACTAGAAAATGTTTGTCTGCTGACAAGGCCACGTCCGATTTTCAGCTCGTCTGTATAGAAGTTGGACAAACAAAAATTGAAAGTAAAAACACGCATGTTCGGAATCCGGGAACGAGCCGGAAGTGTTCGGTCGTGTAAACGTGAAATCAGCAGAAGGGACCCAAAGGATGATGCATGAAAACTGAACTTCCTCTTTATATGCTCGTAGTATGTCACTACGTTTGCCTTTGTCGAACGATAATTTTACTAATTTTTATGATTTTGGGAAAAATTGGACGTGCGGTCGTATGACAATCGCAGCATGTGTACAAGGCTTTAGGGACTTATTGTAAAGACTGATAGACATCTTAAGCCTAGTACACACCACTAGTTTTTTTTTCCTTCAACCCAGCGGGTTGAATGAAAAAAACTGACAGCTCAGGCCGGAATCGCTGTACTAACAATCTGATGTTAGTACAGTGACCTCCCTGTTGTTCTATTGTGTTCTAACAGGGGAACGATTCCCCCACCAAAACACTCTGGTCAGCAGACCTTTTTTGGTCATCAGCCTTTGACAGAATCCGACCGGCTGCCATACACACAGGCCGAATATCGCACAGCTTCTATTGAACTGGCCGATGCCGGCCGACATTCGGTCCGTGTGTACTAGGCTTTAATCTACCTTACCTTCTGTAATAAGGTCTGAGCGCCCAGAGTAAACATGGAATAAATGTCCTTGGACTCCCAGCATTTTGAGATAACCCTATTTAGTTTGTGTCATGGATTGGTATACAACAGGGTTTTTAACATAACCTGTCCTTTCTCAGTGAATACGGGGAAATTACATCCAAAACATTGTGCTGCACCGAAATTGAAGGATATCACTGAAATGCACACACAAGGTTTTTATTTACATGAAAGCTCCACTTGGCTGTGGACTTTCACGTACCCACCTGTTATCAACAATATTTAAACTGGCACATTATTCCTTGTATTGGGCTTGTGATGTGTCCAATGTAAAAAGACATTTTTTTTTCTACAATTCGATCCCTTGATATTAATAAAAAAAAAATGATCTAGCCAATTGTCTTTAACATTTGCCTCCTTGCAACATTCAAATCTAATTTAGTAAAGTGTACATATATTAGAACACACAACCTAAGTGAAATAAAAAGTAAACAAATAATTTTTCTCAGCTACACAAAACATTTACTAATGTAATAAAGAACTAGTGTTCATTTTTCAGTATGTCCAGGAGCATGTTTTTTTCCATACTGTGAATTCTGAGAAAGGCCCACACATCAAGTGACATCTGTAGGAATGTGCCGAGAAATGGGGACCCACCCTACTATATGCCAACAGCTGCCTAGGCTTTGATCCAGATGCTGGCAGGTGCCAACTACTGTCCTGGCTTTAGTAAAAACATACTTTTGCCTTTTAGTAATCCTACTTGTATAGTTTAGCTATCAATATTTGCCAATACCAAAGTTCCTAAAACATGTTTATCAGTCTTGTTAATAATTCATATTTCTTTGGTTTACCACAGTTAGCTAGAAGCATTTAACTAAGCAATTACTTAGGTTGTAGAAAATTCAATGTAGGTAAACTAATGAGCACCCTTCTGTACCAAAGGATTTTCACATACAAGTTAGAATAACTTTATACTGCTGAGCCATAATGGAGCCAACTTTGCTTGGGTATAATTTCACTTCTGGTTCATAACAGTGAAACTGTGCCTTGCACAAGCTGGGAAAAGCAACAGGTTCAGTTAACTCCCACCCTTTCAAGCTTCATATACTCAAGTTGTCTCCCCCCCCCCCCCCTCACTACATTAGTGTATGTAATGCCAAAACCATTTTTGTTTGTTTTGGATAGAGTAGGGAAAGGTTAGAATCCTTGTCATCTTTCTTTTTTTTTTTGGCTTTGTCCTGTTGGTGTGATTTCAGTTCACTTCCTGTTCTATAAAAACAACAAGACGTAAAAGGAACCTATACTGTAGTGAAGAGAAATCCCATCGTAAATGGATTCTAAGCTTTCTCTTTATTTCTCCTTCTCTGGCAAAATGTGGGATTTCCTATCACTTTCTGGTACTAAAAGCAATGATCAACAAGGCAAATAGAGAATGTGAATCTCTCCAGTAATGACACAGGGGTTGATTTACTAAAACTGAAGAGTGCAAAATCTAGTGCAGCTCTGCATAGAAACCAATCAGCTTCCAGGCTTAATTGAACAAGCTGAAGTTAAAAGCTGATTGGCTACCATGCAGAGTTGCACCAAATTTCGTACTCTCTAGTTTTAAAAAAATCAACGCCACAGTGATGAGATTTTTAACATTTCCGCACGCTATCCAATAAAGAAAAAAGTTTTGGCTTTACATATGCTTTAAATCAAACTGAAATATCTAGCACCTTTGGTTATAGTGGATAATGTGATGCTCAATATTCTCAACATTTCCTCCTATGTAACAGCACTGTAACTTGGCAATTGGACACTCAGGCAATTAGCACTGTTACATGGGGGTGTTCCATCAGATTCCCTTGTAACAGAAGTGACGTTCCATCGCCACCATCTTGCTACACCCCGCACTTGTTCGCACTAAGGATATAGTGAGAAGGTGGTAAGCAGACATCTTTTTACACCCACCGGAGTTTTGCATTTCACACTTATTTTTAACAGGAAACTAAGCTTATATACTGAAATACAGTATTTAGAAATACATGACACTGTTTTGATGTTGAATTTTAAAAGCAGCGGCAAGCCTACTGATCTCACAGGTTTGCTGATCTAACAGAATTCTGATGCTTTTACAATTCAACATCAAAACAGTGACACAGATTTCAATATAATGTAGTTCACTATATAAGCTCAGTTTACTGTTACAAATAAGTGTGAGATGCAAAACTCTGGTGGGTGTAAAAAGATGTCTGCTTGCCGCCCTCTTACTGTATCCTTACTGCGGATGAGTGTGGGGTGTAGCAAGATGGTGGTGGCGGAATGTCATTTGCGTTACAGGATTTGACGGGTTGCCTAATCTGATGGAACAGGGGCATCAGCTCTATGTAAGATCCAATTCATTGCTGACAGTGAAATGGAATGGTGGTAACCCAAGTAAGATGAGTATGTGATGCTGGGGAGCATGCCAAATCACATGTTCATTATCAAAAAGAAAAAGTTTGAATGGTTATCTAATATTTCTGTTACATGAAAGGCAATGGGTTGATATTGGGCACAGCTCCAGATTTATCCTAATTTGTCTTGTGTTTGCTTTGTTATGATATATTTAGGCTGGTAAACTGTATGTAGTGCTAACCCTGAAGGAGCCGCTGGTTGTATTGAGTGCCCTGCCCTGCACCACTTTTGACTCTCCCTGAACCTGGTCCCAAGTGACCACTGACACACCTGAACATTTCAGTGGGCTTTTTTAAAAACGCTAATCCCTTTAAATAAAAGTTTGTCTGGCAACAAAGAGTAACAGTTGTACCAAGAGTAACAGTTGTACCAATACAGTTTTACCTGTGACCCAGCTCAGAATATTCTCAATCCAGTTGTTCCCCTCTGGCGAGAACACACCAGACTGAAGTAATGGAACGAGACTGTCCCAGCAGTAACAACAAAAAATAGCAACAGTATAAACAGCAGTGTATCCTAACTACTAAATGATGTGCCCTGTAATCCCACAGGAAGAGGTTACAAAGTTCAAGGCCAACTGTCATGTACCTGGTGGTGGAGTCTGACTATGCAGCGGGCAACCTCTCTTTCGGCCCTGATTCAGGAACCCCTGATAGAGTAGACAGGAGGTTCCAGAGCACAGGGGGGCATGAGGGCTGCAGATAATGTTGTGAGGATCCTCCAGGAGCGGTGCAAGACAGAAGATTGGTGATGCAGGCCGAGTCGGTAACAAGTGGGTAAGTGCGGCACAGAAGGAGCAGGCAAGCGGGTAGTCGGGTACAGGAAGGGTCATTAATAGGCGGGCAGCTGAAGTACAAGAGGATCAGGCAGAAGCATCATCGAAGGCAAGCTGGGGGTCGGTGCAGGCAGAGTTCAACAAGGTCAGGCAAGACAGGTCACAGATACAGGAAGTCCTTAGGAAACAAGTCACGGAATCACACTGGGAAATGCTGTAGAATGGACAGCACTTGCTTCCTGGTGCTGTCCGCTTAAATGGCCGCTATTGGCGCCATTGACGGCGCACGCGTGCATAGAAGCGTGCGAACGCGCACGGGGGTGCGAGTACGCTATGTGCACCCGAGCATAGGCAATTCAATGGCCCGAGATGTTTCCTAACATTGCCCCCCCCCAAGGGGCAGCCTCCAGATGCCCAAACGGGCTCTCTTGGCCGGGTGTCTTCTCCAGAAGGCCCTGATCAATGCGTCCGCATGTAAATTCTCTTCTGGCTCCCAAGAGCTCTCTTCGGGCCCATAGCCCTTCCACTTGACCAGATACTGGATGCCGCCACCTCTGGTGCAGGTGGGCTTGTCTTCCGATCTGGAAAGGGATCAGAGATCTTAGGCTTTAACAGGGACACATGGAAGACAGGATGAATGCGAAATGACTCCGACAACTCCAGCTCATATTCCACCTCGTTGATCTTCCTTTTGATAGGGAAGGGTCCCAAGAATTTTGGACCAAGCTTCTTGGACGGCATGCCAGTCTTGGATTGAAGGTGGATAGCCATACTTGACTGCCACGTCTCTTTATGTCAAAGAAAAAAAAAAAATGTATAAAAGTTACAGCGCACACATGATACATACTCCTGTCAGGCTATTTTAAAAGCATCTAAAACGTATGTAGCAAAAAATGCAAAAATACGGGGGTTTGGTCACACTGAATGGCCATGAAGTGCTAAGCCCATTGACTGCTGCAAAGTACCCCGTTACCAATGGGAACCTACACTGACCTTAGAGTGAATGCTCCTATCTCTTAAACCATGGAAGCTAATGCCTCTCTTTATGGGAGACTAGAGGAGCACCATGCGTTGGGCAGGGTGTTCCCCCCAAATATCTAGTTTTGTTGTATGCTTTATGCTTGGGTCCTGACCAGACCTTTTTGGGTTGGTGAACCCCATCCTCCTTAATTAGCCCCAATCAGTGTCCACCTGATCCATGGGATGGGTCCTCTAGTCTCCCATAAAGAGAGGCGTTAGCTTCCATGGTTTAAGAGATAGGAGCATTCACTCTAAGGTCAGTGTAGGTTCCCATTGGTAACGGGGTACTTTGCAGCAGTCAATGGGCTTAGCACTTCATGGCCATTCAGTGTGACCAAACCCCCGTATTTTTGCATTTTTTGCTACATACGTTTTAGATGCTTTTAAAATAGCCTGACAGGAGTATGTATCATGTGTGCGCTGTAACTTTTATACATTTTTTGTTTGTTGGTCGTTACGAGCAGCACCATGCGTTTGGCAGGGTGTTCCCCCCAAATATCTAGTTTTGTTGTATTCTTTATGTCAAAGGTCTCCTTGTTAGCAGCCTGTGTTCGTGCCATTGTCTCCTGCAGAAGACTATTATTGGAGGTGAAGAAGTCCAATAGGTCAGCCACAGCTGGCACCGAACTCTCCGGACAGGCTTTGGACAAGAAGGCAGGGTGGAAGCCATAATTGTCGAAAAACGGTGACTGTAGGGTGGCAGAGTGGACAGAGTTATTATATGCGAACTCAGCCAGCGGTAGGAGCGTAACCCAGTCATCCTGTGTGAAGGAAGAAAAGCAACGCAGATACTGCTCCAGCGTTTAGTTGGTACGTTTGTCTGGGGGAGATAGGCAGATGACAGGTACAGTCCGATCTTCAAGGACCTGCACAGGGACCTCTAGAATTTGTACGTAAATTGTACTCCGCGGTCAGATACCACATCTGCCGGTATCCCGTGGAGCCTAACAATCTCCTTGATGAATATCTTGGCAGTCTCTGCAGCAGAGGGTGTGCCCTTCATGGGCAGAAAGTGCGCCATCTTGGAGAACCTATCCACCACCACTAAGATGGTGGAGAAGCCTTCAGAAGGGGGTAATTCCACAATAAAGTCCATAGAAATGTGGATCCAAGGCCTCTCTGGAACAGGTAGTGGTTTAAGGAGGCCCCACGACCGAGTCTTACTCCCCTTGCACCGGCTGCAGGTAGTGCATGATTCTACATAACATTTACAGTCCTTTCCAACTCGGGGCCACCAGAACGTGCGCTGTAATAACTCGGAAGTCTTGCGTACCCCGAAGTGCCCAGCGAGCCGGTGGTCGTGGCAGAGGTCCAGGACAGAGGTTTATAGGCTCTCTGGCACAAAGATCTTGTGATTGTGCCAGAGCAACCCGTCTTTGAGCTGCAGAGGGGTTCCAGGAAGGGGGTTTGACCCCAGGGAAGCTTGTCGGATCCATGACAGAACATCTTCCTGCAACAGCAACTTTCGGGAGGTTGTATGGGGATACCGGGGTTTCGGGTGTATTGAACATGCGCGAAAGGGAATCCAGCTTGGTGTTCTTCGACCCGGGCCTGTAAATGATATAGAAGTTGAATTGGGTGAAGAACAACGCCCTCCTGGCTTGGCGTGGTTTCAGTCTTTTAGCAACCCTCAGGTATTCAAGGTTCCTGTGATCTGTATAAATGAGAATTGGATGTGCTGCACCTTCTAAGAGGTACCACCATTCCTCTAGTGCCGATTTAATAGCCAGAAGTTCACGGTCTCCCACGTCATAGTTTCTCTCGGCAGATGATAGCTTGAGAGAAAAAAACGCTACCAGGTGCAGCAGCGCTCTGGTGCCTTGTCTTTGGAAGAGAATCGCCCCAACCGCCTCCTCAGATGCATCGACTTCCACAACATAGGGGAGAGCAGGATCCGGATGCTTAAGGATAGGTGCGGAAGTGAATAGCTCCTTGAGCTTTTCAAAGGCTGTTTGTGCCTCAGGAGTCCAGCGGAACCGGATACCCTGTTTGGGTAAGTGAGTGATGGGTGAGATGATGGAGGAGAACCCCCGGATAAACTTCCTATAAAAGTTTGCAAATCCCACGAAGCTAGGGATTCCTTTTTTTTATCGGCTGGAGCTGGCCAGTCCAAGATGGCAGAGACCTTTTGAGGGTCCATCTTAATGCCTCCGACAGAGATGATAAGTCCAAGGAACTGTATGCTTCGCTGCTCAAACTCAATATCATCCAGATAAACGATGACAAAGAGGTAGAGGAAATCCCTGAAGATATCATTTATGAAGTGCTGGAACGTGGCTGGAGCATTACACAGACCGAACGGCATTACTAAGTACTCGTAATGACTGAAACATGTACGAAAGGCCATCTTCCACTCATCGCCTTCTCTGATCCGTAGCAGATTGTAAGCTCCCCGGAGGTCCAATTTGGTAAAGATGGTGGCAGTCCCCAGGCGCTGGAAAAATTCCGGTACTAGCGGGAGCAGATAAGGGTTCTTCACCATTTATTGAGTTCCTAGTAGTCTATGCATGAGCGCAGGGTATGGTCTTTCTTTTCCATGAAAAAGATACCTGCCCCAGCTGGTGAAGTGGACGGACGGATGAACCCCTTGCTGAGGTTCTCATCGACATATGATTTGAGGGTGCTGAGTTCCAATTCTGTAAGTGGGTAAATCCTTCTGAAAGGAATTTCAGCACCAGGAAGAAGCTTGATGGGGCAATCATTTGGTCTATGGGGAGGAAGGACCTCAGCACCCTTTTTGCTAAAAATGTCCAAGAAAGCATGGTAGCATCTGTCAAAGTATTTGGAATTTTGGCCAGCACACCTGTGCTGGTTAGTAAGTTCACTCTTCTACTAGCTGGTTCGTTCTTACTGTTTCAGCTTTGCAGCTTCCAAAGTCAACTCCTGATTAGAGTTGAGCGAACTTCTAGAAGTCCGGGTTCTGCTGGTTCGGCCGAACTTCGGGACAAAGTCCGGGTTCGGGTCCGGACAGAACCCGAACTTTGTCCCGGACCCCGAACCCCATTGAAATCAATGGGGACCCGAACTTTTAGGAACAAAAATGGCTGTAAAATAGTCCAGGAAAGTCCTAGAGGTCTGCAAAAGGAAGGAAATGGGGGTAAGGGTGGGACAAGTGCCCTACAAAGAAATGGGGACAGGGAAATAACTAAAAGCATTTTTAAAAAAATAAAAACCTAAAAAAATCAAAAATGGAGGTGGATGTGGACCATCTTCAAACTGGGTCTGAAAAGTATTAATTAACGGTAGAAGCCATATAACTGTTCTAAAATCATCTTCAAACTGTGTCAAAAAAGTATAAATAAGCCGGAAGAACCCATATCACTGTTCTGCAAACATCTGGAAACTGTGTGTGTCACTTTAAATGAAAACGGGACTAACTGAACTACTCTTCTGCAAACATCTGGAAAGTCTGTGTGTCACTTTAAATGAAACCGAGACTAACTGAACTACTCTTCTGCAAACATCTGGAAAGTCTGTGTGTCACTTTAAATGAAACCGGGACTAAC
>BLSH010241352.1:365341-380025 GCA_018402905.1 Glandirana rugosa
TCTACTTGAAGATTTCTTAACTTCATTACCTTTGGGTATGGTTAGAGGTTTTTAACACAAAACGTCTCGTTGTTTAATATTTTTTTACAAGTTAAACCCTCCACGAACTGTTTTAAGACCTCGGTTTTTTGTCGACTTCGGTTCTAGGAGAAAGGAAGACATTGCTGCTCCCAATGATGTTACTGCTTTATGCCATATTCTGCTTTTGCCTGCCCCCCTCCCCCCTCGGCTTGACTTATATTGCTACCTTCTCCCACCTATCTTAGAAACCCTGGTAGAATGTATTAAAAAAGTGGCTACAGCTGTTTTTTTGGCTCCAGAATTTTGTCAAGCACCTCCCAAATTGAACATTTTTTATAATTTGTTGCTTGCTCTGCAAAACACAATTTTTGGAGATTGGTATGGGTTTCCATTACTTCAATTCTTTAGAAGTTCATCTGAGCCATAACAAATTGATCTTTTCAGAAACTTGACTACTCATGGAAGGTCTCTTTGTTGCAACTCTAGTCTACAGTATACAAAAAGTGAGCCACTGCCCCCATCTATAACTGGTCTATGCAGCAAAGAGCATTAAAGGGCAAAAAATGACATGAAACAGCCAAGGAAAAAAATCCAAGGAATAATCCAAGTTCTACTTACCAACCAGCTTGCAACCAGCCAAATTAACCTGTCTAACAGTATGTGTTAAAAACAGGGGTTTGGTTACACACATTTGCAAATGCATGCATAAGCTCGAGGGCCCCGTCAAGGCACCCTGTCACCTCTAGTCCCTACCTCTGACTTGTAAGAGTCTCCACAGTGGGAGCACATGCATTCTAGTCTACAGGCCTGAGATGTTCACTGCCTTCTCCCAACGTAGCTACCCCTGCAAAACTTATACACTACTTTCTTGTTTTAGCATAGCCACCACTGTGTAGATTCAATACACTATACCTATCCCTCTGTGTAACCACTTTTGTGTCGATTCTAAACCCTGCACTGCCTGCCCAACTTCCATCTCCAGCCCATGTTCCATTCCTATTGCAGAGATTCATTGATGCTGCTGGATACAAAGGACACACTTAACACACTTGACTTCTTGTTGAATACTTTTACTGAAAAATGTACCAAACTCCACCATAGTCTTTTGGCATCCTTATGAGATACGGGATCCCTGGGGAACTTGGTCCTTACCCCTTGTCTAACTCCACTAGGCAATCAAATAGCAGGCTTGGGTGTCTACAGCACAGTAAGTAAGCACTTGCTATCCAAATACCTCAGTCGAATGACCTAAACACCTTGCAACTTGCACCCTTTCTCCTGATTGGAGGAGGATTTCCTCTATTCGTAGAACGTAACCTTTGTTACTCTACCATTAATGAGGTTAATGAGGCCAAAAAAGTACACCTTACATGTTTGACTGGAGTATTGCTTTGAAGTGGTTTTAAATGACAATTAGCTCTCAGAGCACAGTGTGTTTTCTTCCTTGATCTAACTCCTACAATAGCATCACCCATTAACCATCTAATACTGGCAGCTAGATAGATGATTGCAGAATGTACAGGGTACTACATGATTAAATAGTAGACACCCATAGGTAAAGGTAAATGTTTATAACTTGGATTTTTTGTTTTTACCAAAGATCTATTGCTCCCCCCACTGTAAGCTACCGCTCCATGGGTGTTCATAGTACATAAAGTACTCTCACTACCCGTCAGGCAAACAAGATGTTTTTCAGTGGTCAGATCATTTCCGAACATCTAACCAATGTCTAATGTCTGTGGAAAGCTTGTTTATGCAGTGCAACAGTTAACCATACATTTATAAAGTATATCATATATGTACTCTACATCAAACTATACATTTGCCTAAATGGGTAAGCATCTGTGTGAACGGCATACAACATTATTTGGAATATTATTTCTCTATGACCTGTGTAGAATGTGGTCAAGTTTCTTTCCAGCTCTGAGTTCAGCACTATAAGGAATACAGTTTCTTTTAGCTCTTCCCAGACAAGCTTGTTTACCTGTTATAAAACAGTCTGGCCTTTATTCTGCAGCTACAACCTTGAGCGCCTCGACTCCCTCTTCTGGCTATTCCCATGTAATTTATTTTATTTAGCTGCATGAACTCTTTTCAGTTTAATTCAAAATTCAACCATTTTTAGTGTTTTTTTCTTTATATTGCTATTAATATGCTGCTGTTTTAGTATAATATGTACTAATAGAATGATCTTGAAAACATGCTATTGCAAATCTTCCATCTTACGCAGCAAACAACGTACCTACCTAATATTCAGAAGAATATGTTAAAATGGATTTTCCTATAGCGAATAGGTCGTGTGAGTGTCTGAAATGCTAAAGGTATTCCCCGTGTTTACAATGATACTCATACAGAATAGTATGGTTTTCACACTTCCATTTTCACACTTCTATGTGGTCACCTGCTTGACAGGGAGTATTTCTCAACAAGATGTAAAAATAATGTATTCTTATGGAAGCATGGAGCCCGGGCTCATAGATGTTACTTTTCTCATACGTTCCTAGGTAAACAGGAAGCTCTGCCCCAGGATAGCCTTTGCCATGCCTAATGAACTTAGGTTTCCCATTTACGTCATTGGCTGCAGCATCATTTTTATACAAAAATACCTTTTTATTGCTAGCTAGGAGCCCACTCATACAACCACAGTGAACAACTGTCTGGGAATTGCAAGTACAGAATTGAGTCGGTGATTGTCTGATCCGCATACTAAATAGAGATAGATGCTGTAGATAGATAGATAGATAGATAGATAGATAGATAGATAGAGTGGGTATAGAAGAGAATAACCCCCCTTTAAAATAATCACATTTTGCTGCTTTACAGCCTGAAATGAAGAAAGGTACAGCTTTTTTTTAATCCAGCTGTAATTACTCAGCGCAACTTATAACTTCCAATTTAAAGATATAACACCAACATGTCAGAAAAAAATAACAAAAATTCAAAAACAATCACTGAGTTGGAAAAGGATCACCCCTTGTGTCAGTATTTTGTTTACCACCTTTTGCTTTAATTACTTTAGTCTGTTGGGATGTGTTTCTACTAACTTTGCATATCTAGACCTTACAATATTTGACCACTCTTCTTTGCAGAACTGCTTAAGTTCAGTTAAATTTGATGGTGACCGTTTGTAGACTAAAGTCTTCAAGCCATTCAGCAGTTTTTCAATGGGGTATAAGTCTGGGCTCTAACTAGGCCATGCAAGGACATTCACCCTTTTCTTCTTCAACCATTGTGTGGTCCTTCTTGCGGTGTGCTTTGGATCATTGCCATGTGGGAAGGTAAACCTTCTTCCCATTGACAACTTTCTGGCAGAGGGCAGCAGATTTTCCTCAAGAATTTGATGGTATATTGGCCCATCCATTTTTCATTCTATCCTGACAAGAGCTCCAGTCCCTGCTGCAGAGAAACACCCCCATAACAGGTTATTACCACCTCCATTCTTTACTATTGGAATGGTGTTTTTTGGATGGTGAACTGTATTGGATTTTTGCCAGACATATTGTTTAGTGTTGAGGCCAAATAATTAAATTTTAGTCTCATATGACCATAACACCTTTTTTCATGTGGCTTCAGTGTTCTGGCAAAGCTCAGTCATGACTGCATGTGGTCTTTCTTGAGGAGTGGCTTTTTCTTGCAATTCTCCCATACAAGCCACATTTTTGGAGAATTTGTGATTGGATCACTCTTTGTCATACATTCCTGCAACTGCTTCAGAGTTACTGTAGGCCTCTTGTAGCCTCTCTGACCAATTTCCTCCTCGCTGTTTCATCTAGTTTGGAGCAATGTCCTGATCCAGGGTGGTTCTGTGTTGTACCAAATACCTTCCACTTCTTAATATTAGACTTCACTGTGCTTCTAGAGATTGATAAAGCCTTTGACTTTTTTTGTATTTATCTCCTGACTTGTGCCTATCCACAACTATATTTCAGAGATCTTTTGACAGTGCCTTGCAGCCCATAGTTGTTTGTTTCAGTTGCACTACCAGGGACTGAAATGCTAAAGGAGAACTCTTTTAATGCTGGGCTAATCAAAATGATCACAGCTGATCACAGTTGATCAAGTCAAGTCAAGTCAAATGGCTTTGTGTGCCATTAAGAAGGTGATTAGCTACACCTGATTAAGTTTACAAGTCATTTTTAGGAGGGAGGTGATCCCTTTTCCAACTCAGTGACTCTGTTGTTGATTAAAAAAAAAATATTCTGACATGTTGGTGTTATATCATTCACTTGGATATTATAAGTATAAGAGTAAATACAGCTGGATAAAACAAAAGATGTGTCTGTCTTCATTTCAGGCTGCAAAACAACAAAACGTGATTATATTAAAGAGGTTTGACTCTTTTCTATACCCACTGTAGATAGATAGACAGACATTTTCAGTACATTCTGGTTTAAAAAATGCAGTTGTGTAAACTAGGCTCTCTCACGTACCTGATGTTGGAGTCTGACTTATGCAGTAGGCAACCTCTCTTACAGCCCTGGTTCCAGAATCCCTGATAGAGCAGACAGAGAGCGCTGGAGCACAGGGGGGCACGAGGGCTGCATTTGACACAGGTGATGGTAAGATGTCATCCAGAAGTCCCTGCTAGATTGAAGAGTAGTGATGCAGGCCAGGACGGTAACTATCGCTCAAAGCAGTACAGGAGGAGCAGGCAGTCGGATGGTCGGGTGCAGGCAGGGTCATTAACAGGCAGGTAGGTTGAGGTACACAGGGAGCAGACAGAAGCGTGGTCGTAGGCAAGCCAGGGGTCAGATACGGATTCAGGCCGGGTCACAGTTAACAAGAAGCTCAGAACTAATAGCACGGGAACACGGAAACGCTGTAGAACGGACAGCACCACTTGCAAGGTGCTGACAGCTTAAATGGCCGTTTGGGGACCGTTGCACGCACCGGCGCACGCACATGCGCACAAACGTTACATGCGCCTGCACATGGGTCTCCTGGCCCAGATTTCGGAGGCTGAAGTGGTCTCCTGACATTGCCCCCCCAAGGGGCAGCCTCTGGATGTCCAAACGGGCTCTCAGCTCTGGGTGTCTTCTCCAAAAGGACTTGACAAGCTCTTCAGCGTGGGTGTGGCCTTCGGGTTCCCATGAACTTTCTTCGGGCTCGTACCTCTTCCACTTAATCAGGAATTGGGTGGATCCACCCCTTCTGCTGCAGTCAAGGATGGCTTCCACTTCAAATTCCTCTTTGCCGTCCACAAGAATTGGTTAAGGCAGGGCCGACTTCCGACCCGGGGAGGGGTCCTGTGCTACGGGTTTCAGCAAGGTGATGTGAAATACCGGGTGCACTCGCAGGGAAGGAGGAAGGTCCAACTCGTATGCCACCCTGTTGATCTTCCTTCTCACAGGGAAAGGACCGATGAACCTTATACCTAACTTCCTGGAAGGGTATGACAACCTCAAGTTCTTGGTTGCCAACCACACTCGGTCACCCGGTTGCAGGACCAGTTCCCCACGCCTCCCCTTGTCGAATGTCTTCTTGATGCACTCCTGCGTCTGAGCGTGGGTTTCCTGTAACAACTTACTATTCCTTGTCAGGAAGGGCACCCCCACCGCAACTGGGACTGCTGGGGCATTCATTAAGGAAGTGGTCTGATTGCATGGGCTCCCTGTCAACATTGGGTTGGGTATAAATGTAGGGTGGTACCCCAGGTTCGCCCAGAACGGGAGCTGCTTAGTGGCTGAATGTTCAGTATTGTTGTAGAAATAGTAATTCAGCCATAGGTAGCAGCAAGACCCAGTCATCTTGGGCAAAAGAAGAGTAGCATTGGATATATTGTTCTAGGATCTGGTTAGTCCTCTCAGTCTGACCGTTTGTCTGGGGATGATAAGGAGAGGAGAATGCCAGTTCGATGTTTAGTGCAGAACACAAGGCTTTCCAGACCCGGGAGGTGAACTGTACCCCGCTATCCGAGACAATGTTGACAGGGAGCCCATGCAGTCAGACCACTTCCTTAATGAATACCCCAGCAGCTCAGTTGCGGTGGGGGTGCCCTTCATCGGGATGAAGTGGGCCATTTTAGTGAGACGATCCACAATTACAAAGATGGTATTAAAGCCTTTAGACGGGGGTAACTCCAGTATAAAGTTCATTGATATGTGCGACCATGGCCGCTCTGGAATGGGGAGCGGGTTCAGCAGACCCCATGCTTTTGCCCAGCTGGTCTTATGTTGGGCACAGACTGGACAAGCGTTGACATACTCCTGACAGTCCTGGTCAGCCACCAAAAGGAGCGCGACAGCAGCTCCGCAGTCTTGCGACCGCCAAAGTGCCTGGCCAATTGGTGGTTGTGGCAAAGTTCCAACACAGTCAAACATTGCTGCTCCGGGATGTAGTTTGTCTTGGAACCACCATAGTCCATCTTTCATTACCAGTCTAGGGTCAGGGGGCACGGTAGACCCGACCAGGGATCGTTTAGCCTGGGACAGCAGATCTTCCTGCATCAGCAAGAAGCTCCGGGATGGGAGGATGGTATCCAGTGGTGTGGAGTCGCCGGGTTCACTAAACATCCTGGACAGAACGTCCAGCTTTACATTCTTCGACCCAGGCCTGTAAGTAATGTGCAGGTTAAAGCGAGAAAAAAATAGAGCCCATCGTGCCTGGCGTGGCTTCAGCCTCTTAGCTGTGCGCAGGTACTCTAAGTTCTTATGGTCTGTGAAGACCATGACAGGGTGTAGAGCTCCTTCCAGCAGGTACCACCATTCCTCCAGGGCGGACTTGATTGCCAGGAGTTCCCGGTCTCCCACATCGTAATCTTTCTCTGGCGCGCTAAGTTTGCGAGAGAAAAAGGCAATGGGGTGTAGCGAGGCCTTTGGTCCTCGTCTCTGGGACAGGACTGCTCCCACTGCTGTCTCTGAAGCATCCACCTCTAGGATGTAAGGCAGAGCGGAGTCTGGGTGCTTAAGAACAGGTGCCATAGTAAACAGTTTTTTGAGTTTCAGAAACGCCATTTGGGCCTTGGGGGACCAGCGGAAGTGGGAGCCCTGCTTAGTGAGTTGGGTCATGGGAGAAATCACTGCAGAAAATCCTTTAATAAACTTCCTATAGAAGTTGGCGAAGCCTATGAACTGTTGAACCCCATTCCTGTCAACGGGAGCTGGCCAGTCTATGATTGCAGAGACCTTCTGAGGATCCATGGTGACTCCGGTGACTGAAATGTTGAAGCCCAGAAATGAGATACTGGAACACTCAAAGGCACACTTTTCGGCCTTAGCATAGAGTCCATGCTGACGTAGGCGTTGTAAGACGCACCCAACATGCCTGCGATGTTCTTCCAGAGAGGCCGAAAAGATGAGAATGTCATTGAGGTAAATGATGACGAACTGGTGCAGGGAGTCACAAAACACATAATTTACCAGGTGCTGAAATGTTGCTGGAGCATTGCAGAGCCTGAAGAGCATCACTAAGTATTCATAGTGCCCGAACTGTGTCTGGAAGTCGGTCTTCCATTCATCAACCTCCTGGATGCGAATAAGTTTATAAGCTCTGCGCAGATCCAGCTTGGTAAACACAGCAGCTGTTCTGAATCTTTGAAACAGTTCAGGAACTAGTGGCAAAGGGTGCCGTTTTTTAACGGTAATTATATTAAGGTCTTGATAGTCTATGCAGGGTCTGATAGTGTGTTCTTTCTTCTCCACAAAGAATATTCCACCCCCTGCAGGTGAAGTAGAGGGCAGAATTAAACCTTTTTTAAGGTTGTCGTCAAGGTAAGCCTTGAGGGCTTTCAGTTCACACTCAGAGAGCGGGTAGATTCGGCCAAAAGGTACTTCTGCCCCTGGTAGCAGATAGAACAGCGAGACGGGTTTCTGGATCAGAATCAGAGTTCAGACTAAGCACTGCAGCGGGGAATTCTGGAGCCGGTGGCAGACAGTTGTGTTGGCAGTAAGGGGAGAGAAACTGTACTTCTCCAGTGGACCATTCAATGGTGGGGCAGTGCGCCCGGAGCCATGATAGACCCAGAATGACTGGGAAGAGAGGGGACGCTATGGCGTCCAATGACAGGTGTTCCAGGTGGCCGCCCATTGTCCGGGCAAGAAGAGGAACTGTCTCGTGAGTGACTGCTCTGGACTTAATGGAGGACCCATCAGCCAAGGGCCTTAGGCTTGAGTGGGATCTGGTGCTGAGCTGCAAAGGCCAGGTCAACGAAGCAGCTACAGGCCTCGGAGTCCAAGACAGCTGGGACCTGGATATTTCCATCAGGGAGCTGGAGATGCAGAGGCAGAACAAGATGGTTGGGCAGGTCGGGCAAAGATAAAAGTCCTCCTGGAGTAGTGTGAAGCCTGTTTCCCGGCTTAACAGGACTTGACAAGGGGTCCGGCACCACCACAGTAGAGACAGAGGCTGTGGGTCAGGCATCTGTGTCTCTCTTCAGGGGAGAGGGAGGAACATAGGAGGTCCGGGTTGCGTCTGGAGGTGACGAACCAAACCTGCGGCTACTTCGGGATGGCCAGTTTGATCAGGGCTTCCAGTGTCTGGGGGCCACCCACACAGGCCAGCTCATCCTTAAGCGGCTCTGAGAGCCCCAATCGGAACTGGTGACGGAGCGCAGCATCATTCCAGGATGTATCTGCGCTCCAGCGCCGGAACTTCGCCACGTAGTTTCCACCATACGGTGGCCTTGCTGGAGTGCGTGGAGAGCAGCCTCGGCTGTGGCAACCTGATGGGGAAGCCGAGCCATGGACTGAAAGAAAAGGACAAGGTTGGTAGTTTCAGGAGCCTTTTGCTCCAGCAGTCATAGTAGCGAGATGACAAGTCAAACTTTAGTGGTCTCTAGCGAGAAGGTGCGGGGTTGCAGAAGGAAATACAACTCGCATGCACTGCGAAAGGCCTGAAACTTCCGGCGGTCCCCCGTGAACCGCTCGGGCAAAGGTACCTCAGGCTCACTAGGTAGGGTCAGCGTGTTGTGGGCATCAGGTTTCCAACCGAGTGTATTCTCCCTGTAAGTCCTTCACCGCCTGGGTGAGCCCGGTTAAGTGTATACTCAGATCCTCCATAGGAGAGGGCCACTGCGCAGACTCGGACTGGCTGTCTGTTGCTGTCACGTACCTGATGGTGGAGTCTGACTTATGCAGTAGGCAACCTCTCTTACAGCCCTGGTTCCAGAACCCCTGATAGAGCAGACAGGGAGCGCTGGAGCACAGGGGGGCATGAGGGCTGCATATGACACAGGTGATGGTAAGATATCGTCCAGAAGTCCATGCTAGATTGAAGAGTAGTGATGCAGGCCGGGTCGGTAACTTGCGGTCAAAGCAGTACAGGAGGAGCAGGCAGTCGGATGGTCGGGTGCAGGCAGGGTCATTAACAGGCAGGCAGGTTGAGGTACACAGGGAGCAGACAGAAGCATGGTCGTAGGCAAGCTGGGGGTCAGTGCAGGCAGAGTTCAAGCAGATACAGATTCAGGCCGGGTCACAGGTAACAGGAAGCTCAGAACGAATCGCACGGGAACCCAGAAACGCTGTAGAACGGACAGCACCGCTTGCAAGGTGCTGACAGCTTAAATGGCCGTCTGGGGACCGTGCCGGTGCATACGCGTACGCGCCCTGGCGCGCACACGCACCGACTCGCACTAGCACGCACATACGCGCAAATGCTACGTGCGCCCGCGCATGGGTTTCCTGGCCCAGATTTCGGAGGCGGAAGTGGTCTCCTGAGAGGCTCATTGGAATATATACATTTTTTTTGTATTTGCATTTGTGCCATGTTTTTTTCTGCATTTAAAAACACACCTGACTACATCTGGTGTAAATGAGCCCTAAATTAGCTTGTTCACTCCAGCCACTGCATTTCAATGCAGAGGCTGGTGAGCAGTGTGGTCCGGCTGGGTCGGCACGGTGTTGATGCTCTGATACTGGCACATCACACTAGTCACTTTTTTTTTTTAAACAAATTTTATTGAAATGGCACACATTGACATTTCATAAAGTTCTATCAGCCAGTGTGCATTGATGCACGCTGAGCTGGAAAAAAGTACTGCACACAGTACTTTTTTCAGCATACACTACCCGCACATCACCGCAATGCAGTGGTGTGAACCAGCCACACTGAAGACAAGCCATTTTTCCTCATTTTGCAGTGAAGGTGTGGTGGGACTGCGCTAAAAAAAATAGCCTCCCAATGCAACCCCACCGCTTCTGCTGTGAATGGACCCTAAAGCCTGGTACACACTATTACTTTTTTTTCATTCAACCCAGCGAGCTGAAAGATAAAAAACTGAAGAGCTCGAAAGAAGTCGCTGTACTAACTATCCGATGGCCCCATTAATCCGATGGCCCCTTCGCCAAAACACACTAGTCAGTGCTCTCAGCCATTGGCTGAGAATGCTGATCGGATGCCTATCGGCAGACCTTTTTTGGTGAGGTCCCTTCGACAGACCGGCTGCCAGACCGGCTGCACTCTTTTCTTTCCCTTCCTTATGTGCCTAAAGGGCAGAAAGTGAAGGGAAATTCCTCAAATGGGACACAGATGGAAAAAAAACTTAACCCTACCCTATTCTAGGAAAAAAAGTTTTAGAAATACATGAATTTAATGGCAGAGAGTTATAAACACTATAGATAGATACTAGATAGATAGATAGATAGATAGATAGATAGATAGATAGATAGATAGATAGATAGATACTAGATAGATAGATAGATAGATAGATAGATAGATAGATAGATAGATAGATAGATAGATAGACAAAAAAGGAAGAAATGAAGAAATAAAGGAGGAAAGAGAAAGATAGATGGATGGATAGATAGTTTGTTGTGCTTATTTTTCAGAAACCACTTTTTAAACCAACTTCCTCTGTTTTATGTGACAGTTTTATGAGAAACCGAGTATCCACAAAATGGTGGGTTATGTGAAAGTACTGCTAACAAATATGCCACAGAATACCTCACATAAACTAGACATGAACAAAATATCACTGTGTGTCCTAGTAAATATTCAGCAACAAATACATCCAGATACATAACGTACCCCAAGAGGGTCCAACCTGTGTTTTTATATGATTACAGTAAGAGTGAAACATTTTATTGGAGAAATATAAAAACAAATCCATTTCTAGTAAACAGTCCATGGACAAACATTCCTTGGGTTGATTTGGATTGATTTTGGAATCCAGTTTATAGAACTAAATATGTTCCTGTGGCTTATGACTCTCAGTGAGTCAGGGACAGTCTAAAATATCGTATCATCTGCCAGGAACACTGAATGTGGGCTAAAGCCATGGACAGAAAGCTTTTAAAGAGAAGCTCTAGTCTTTACACCAATTGGCGTGTGTCACAATCTGTATGATGCGTTCTCTGGTGCTATAGGTGCTATGCAATGCTTGAAGTGTTAACATTTTTTCTTTTTTTTTTTTTTTTACTTATTGAATATAGCATAATAATAGTTCATTCAACCCTATGTACAACAGTGTGTTACAATATGCTGATGCACATTTCAATATGTAGTGAGCTACATAAAAATGTGAAAATACTCTTTTTCCTTGATTTCTGTTTTTGAGCAAAATCCTTAATAAAAATATTGAAAGAAAAAATGTGAAAATACCGTATTTTTATGCAATGCACACCAACGCACCTTTAAGGTGTGAACAGGGCACATAGGTAACAATTTTTTTTTTGTTTTTTTTTATACAGATGTAAAATAAATCTTTTTTATTCTTATCATTATTTTTCCACTTACCACATTACATCACAGATTCCCAGTTTTCATGGGTAACCTATATACCTCCCCTATTTATGTATGGTCCTTGTATGTGCGGGAGCCTGGCACCACCCTGTTTCTTCTTGATGTGCTTGGCGGCATATCTATTGGCGCATGCTATCGCTGCTTATACGTATTTCTTATATACTTATAATGATTCTATGTAAGTATTTCTAATTGATATGCTATATATCCACCATTCTGCGTTCATCTGTTGCTAAATGTAATACTACATATTGTACTATGATTGTTTGTATGATAATATTGTATACATATGCACCCATCTCTTCCCCTGAAGAAGGAAGGAACAAAAATTTCTGAAATGTGTAGGGTTGCTCGGTGAAAATCCACAAGAGTGTTGGCCCTTCACCTTATCAGGGCCAACATGATGTTCTAATTCATCCGAACTTAGGGTGCTTTAAGTATATGTATCTTTGATGTCCTCATGCAATGGATTTATGATGTGATGTAGTTTAGACCAGTGGTTCTCAACCCTGTCCTCAAGTACCCCCAACAGGCCATGTTTGCAGGTTCTCCTTTATCTTGCACAGGTGCTTTAAAATAGAATCAATGGCTTGGTATTTTGGACAGATATTTTATCTAAGAGAATTTCCCTAAACATGGCCTGTTGGGGGTACTTGAGGACAGGGTTGAGAACCACTGGTTTAGACCATGTGGCCAACATTCTTTTATCCATTCTAATAAAATGTTGTCTACTTTTTAAATTTTTGTTATATATCTTTACTGTTTTTCACGTTCTGTCTTAAAAGTCTCAATTGGGGTAATAATTTTCTACAATTAGATGTAAAAGGAATCAGCAATCTAAATTTCAGGGAAATTAGATGAAAAACATAAATGTTCATTGCTTTATCTTCCAAAAAATGTGTAATTCTGGCCAGTCGTTTTTGTTATCTACATATATTTTCTATACCACATGGCTGCAGGAGTCACACTTACAGTATTTTCTGATTCAGCAATACAATCTCGTATATCATCTCTCTTCCTCCAGTTTGCTTATTGGACAATGAATTAGCATCATCACCTTGCTTTTTACACAAAAGTATAATGTGATTGGACAATGATGACATGTGTCTTATTCACTCATGTGAAGTGTGCTTTTTTTGGTGAGAGGTCCACTTTAAGAAACTGCTTCATTATAGTTATCCTACGCACATAATTATAGAAGATGAACAATACATGAGGCATTTCTGTAAGACAAGGCAATGGGGCATAAGCTACACATGTGATCCTGACTGCACGGCAGCACAATCTATGCATTATTTATAAGAATGCATGAGATTATTGAACAATTTCTGTAAAACTAATCCCAGAGGATTACACCACAGAGAGAACGAAATGCTAGACATATCACCCAGTGGTTGCTTGGTTTCACTGAGGTCACTGGAACTGATGAATCATAGGTATTTCCACAAGGTGACTAAACTGTGTCAATGTGTAACTGGGTATAGCAATGCCCAATGTGCTATGTCCTCTTTGAAATCCAGTATTGAATCAAATTGCAGTTGCATTTTTAAAAGTTGCTTATATGTCTTAACAAGTTTCTGTTTAGTCACTTAAAAATTGACATTTTAGCCGCTCATAGGGATCCTTTCATCATGGCAACAGTATCATTGTTGCCTTAATAAAGGGGTCTCTCTGAGGCCCCAAAAGTTGCTTTTAAGGGGGCTACAATAAAAACTTCCTGTTTGGGTTCTCCCAGTGTTCCTGTAATATACCCTCCTCTGCATGGTTAATTTGCAACAGCACCATCTATTGATGTTGCTTTAGTACCCATCCTACTTGATCTATATGCTGTAAAGAGAGATTTCCATTGCAGTAAATTAATCATATCAGGTTGTTCATATATTCTAAAGGATAGACATGACATTGTAGGGACCCTGTCAGTTGCCTAAGAAAAATCCACATAAATGTTCCCATCAATAGGAGGGCTGGAGGATGGAGCCGCAATGTGCAGCAGGGACACTGCCATCTGACTGCCAAGAGTTTCAAATACTGAAGAGTATGATGGATACTACAGTGCTGAAATGGTGCAAAAATAGAGGACACAGGTACCTGGACAGGTAAGTATAACTGCTCTTCTATTGCAGGAAACTTGTATCTGGATCTTTTAGGCAACTGGCAGGATCACTTATCTACCTATCTTCTGTTCTATTTATATTAGTCTCCACACTAATTAAAAGATAGCATTATTGTAACTGGAGAAGTTGTCAGTCCAATGTCCCCAATAACTCAATACATTTATTATATAGGTTTTTTCCTTTATGTTTACTCCTGACAGAATGTGTAAAATGTTAGCCATTTTTCCTGCACCAAGCCTCAAAAGCAACTTTTTGGTCACCTCAATAAACGCTATGTTTGGAAAGGCCTATGAAGAGAAGCACACTTGGGTTGGTTTACTAAAACTGGAGAGTGCAAAATCTGGTGCAGCTGTGCATGGTAGCCAATCAGTGGCGGCTGGTGAAGTTTTAGAATGGGGGGTACACAGCTCATAATCACAGGACACAGTATACAGCTCAGCATCACAGGACACAGTATACAGCTCAGTATCACAAGGCATAGCATACAGCTCAGCATCACAGGACACAGTATACAGCTCAGCATCATAGGACACAGTATACAGCTCAGCATCACAGGACACAGTATACAGCTCAGCATCACAGGACACAGTATACAGCTCAGTATCACAGGACACAGTATACAGCTCAGCATCACAGGACACAGTACACAGCTCAGCATCACAGGACACAGTATATAGCTCAGCATCACAGGTATAGCAGCCAGTATTACAGGTGGGGTAAATTACAGCCAATAACACAGGTGGGGGGAAATTGCAGCCAATATCACAGGTGGGGTAAATTGCAGCCAATATTACAGGTGGGGGTAAATTGCAGCCAATATCACAGGTGGGGTAAATTGCAGCCAATATCACGGGGGGCACTTTGCAGCCAATA
>BLSH010241352.1:399828-415222 GCA_018402905.1 Glandirana rugosa
GTCGGCATGTCCACCGTGTCTTGTCGCTAGTCGACTGAAGAGGGTTTATTTATCCGAGAGGGTCGTCCGATACCCCAGGTTCTTTTGGGGACGGTTAACCGATCTCGTTGGATAGGTAAGTATAAGGTACAAGTATACGTGGAATAGTAAGATTGTGGTATTCATCGTTACGGTGGGTCACCGTCTCCTCTCTCCTCGTAGTTTGAGTCTTAATCCTTATCTTAGTCATCTAGGGAATTGGTCAAGGGATGGCTGCATATCACTTTACTGCATCCGTCCCTGACCGGCAGCTAGGCCCACAGCCGGTCACGGGGTAAAGAGCCAATTTTATTGGCTCTTTACCCCGATCTGGGGGGGACACAACCCCCCGGCAGACGAGCGATCCGCGATCGCGGCTGTGCGGGCCCCCAGGGGCCCGCAGTAGCGGCGAGAAGCGGAGGACGTCATATGACGTCCTCCCGGATCGACGGCCAGTCCCTGCCTACGTCATTTCACTATACGTCGGTAGGGAACTGGTTAAGGGATCTACTGATTCTATTCCTAATTCTGAGTTTGATGCTCCTCTCTCCTCTGCCACTGGGTGGCATTGCTACTTATGGTGTTAGAATGATAAGGTGCATATGAACATGGAATATGAATGGATAGGTTGCTCTAGCCAATTGGCAGGGGTTTTCTTGGACCCCATAGCCTGCTGGGAGAGCCTATTTATTTGGGAGAAGTCAGCTGATCGCTGTTCTGTGCCACCTGTACGGCTGTCTTGTTGGACGGGTGTTGAAGACTCCCGGATGCTCGGCCAGAAGCCTGGGGTCTATCTGGGAGCACCTGGTTGCTAGCCAGTCTGAGGCCTACCCAGGACAAGAAGCAGCAGCGTGTGGTTGGGGCTTCTTATCGGAAGCCTAACCAAGTTGCACTGGTTCTGCCAGCTGGAGAACCCCTCTTTGTCAGAGGTGAAGGGACAGAGTTGCTAACGGAGGACAACCGAAGCAAAGTGTGAGCTAGGGTCAGAGATAAAGGGGAAACTGTCGCCCTCAAGGGACAACGCTCCTGTTATCAGAGGCCAGAGTTCAGAGTCTGAGAGAGTACCAGAGCAGCCTTTTTCACTTACCGGGGACAGTGGAGAAGTTGGGAAAATCTCAGCGGAATTCAAGCTAGGAACCCAGCAGGGTAGCGGGGTGACGTTTGCAAGAGAGTTCAGCAGTTGGGCAGAAGAACCAAGTAAGGTCTACACAACGGGGATACCAAGTTTGGTATGTGTACCAATCTGTGTTGAAGTAAAAAATACAAGTTTAGTACCAAAGAAAATAGTTTTTGTCAGGCACAGTTCAGTGTGAAGGCCTGTGGGACTACCCTATTGTCCTATTTTTGTGAGTCTCTGACTCTGCTAAGTGCTTTTGCACCCACCCAAAGGGTGTCCTGGCCCTAACCCTCTCTCACCAGTTCTTTAAGAGAAAATACATCTCTTTTGTTCTGCATCATCAAAGTGTCTGGCGCCCAACTCAATTCTTCTATCTGCACCCACCATGCCTAGTAACCCACCCTATGAAGATGGATGTCGGCTGTCCCTGGCTTTGGAGATCATCACTGGGCCTTTGGGGGTCGGGGCTATGGCTACAGTAATATAACATGACTTACTACTCCTTAGATGTAGTGTTTGCCTTAGTTTTTTTTTCAGACATTTTATCTTTGTTTTTGCCTTGTGATTCTACAAGTAACACAGTTCATATCCTAGTGTAACAACACCAACTCCCCCTATTGTATCAGAACCATGGAAATAAGACTTCCCCTAACTCCATGCCAGGGGCATGGTTCTGTAGTTCTCAGTGTTAGCTGAGAACAATGCAAATAATAACAACAGTCAGTAGAGGCAGAGTATACAGGAAATTATAAGCTCACAGTAATTCGGTGGGTGATGATAGTCTTGCCTAGGGCGCAAGTGCCTACAGCTAGGTGCTGAACTGCTGATTGTCAAAGGCTGAGCAGACCAGATTACATACACAGGCCGATCACTCACCGGGGGCAGATTCTGCCCCATCCTGATACACCCCAGCTGTCCTCCGACTCCCAGAAGCCGGCTCAGTGTTGCCCTCCTCACAGGCTGAGCTGCTGCCGATCTCCTCAGCAGCCACAGCCTCAGGCTCCTCTGCAGCCATGATGGATGTCCTCTATGGCTGCTACTTTCTATCCCCTCGTGTTCCCGGCCAGACTAGTAGGAAAGTCAGCGGCCGTGCCTGCGCCCCCTAGGCAGCAGTGTGCCCTAGGCAGCTGCCTAGTTTGCCTAGCGGGAGAGCCGGCCCTGCTGACACACCTTGAAACTTGGCATTTATTAACAGGAAAAGCCATGTAGGGAAAGGGGTTAGTAAGACAGGTTTAAGATAACAACACAAATTTAGTTCACCAAGTGACACCCACTCATTCCTCACAGCATCTGGGAAAACAGCCTGACTGGAAAGTACTAGGCCATCATGATGGAATGGCATTGACCCCTGCACAGAGGTTATTACTCTTCAGCAAAGTAGAACAAATACAAATACCTGCAACAATAAAGGTACAGGCTACCCAAACCCGTAAGGCCCTGCATAATCACTGGCCAGTTTTGACCATGGTGGTGCACTCATCCTTCCCTTCTGACAATGTTTGTAATCTCAAAGGCAACATAAAGCAAATAAGATCAAATGGTAAGACCCCTCTCACCACTCCCAATGTTTCAGTGATGGACAATATCTGTAGCCTACTCCTAGTAGCTCTGGAGACCGGTTGCAGCAGTCCCTCTGGTCCACACAGTAGCATGACTTTGGAAAAACTGGACAACTGGAACAGCAGGAAAACAGAAAAAGTTGTAATACTGAAACAGCTGGAAAGCAGAAAAACTGGAACACTGAAGCAGTGGTTCACCACGTGGGCTTTGCAACTCTCCCTCCCCAGCAGCAGTTTGATTCTCTGCAGTTGCCATACAGCCACAGTCCAATAGGCACACCTCTCATCTTGTGGCCCAACATCAGCAAGCCCTCTCCTGCATCCCTGCCCTGTACAGGATACAGCAACAGTCCAGGCAGCCATGTCCTTTCTCACCCTCTGGGTTCTTCAAGTATACTTACAGCCCTTACAGGTACCCCCCAACTCCACCCACTGATTCCCAGCTCAAGTTTTCCACTCTCTGGGGGGATCTACTGTTTTGACCCCGTCAGGTGGTGAGTGGGCTCCCATCCAATGGGACACTGTACAATTGCTTTATTTAACTAAACAATTATTTGCTTTCAATTTAGTAGCATGTTTTTTTTAAGAGTGACAAAGATTATAACAAGGCAGAAAAAGGCCTAATGAGCTGTAGAGTAATGATATAGCCTTCCAATGTACAATTGTTCACATCTGCAGCTACCATCCCAGAGAATGTGTTAAATTGCCCCCAAATTTTGCTTTATGGAGCATATTAAGGATTTTAATTTCATTTTGGAAAAAGCAGGGAGCGTATGTCAGGATTTTCTTATCACTTTTATTCTTATTAAGGAGATTTCTCTTCAATTTATGTTTTTACAGGAAGTGATAAGAAATCACTACAGTGAGGCCAGATACAAATGTGAAACCACTTTTTTGGTATCGTGGGGAAGAGATGAAATCTCTTAAAATGTTTATACTTCCTTCTGTGCCTTTCTGTCCCGATGACAGCATATTTCTTATTTCAGACAGAAATAAGAGCCTGTCACAAGATTTAGTTCTTCACCACTATCTAAAACTAAAAAAAATAACACCAGCTTGAATTTGGTGTTAAAATGGATCTATGAACAAATAAACTTGATATACACAGTATAATGAGGCCTTTCACTAGCATTAACACAGTAGTTTTTATTTGTCTCTATCCCTGTTGTTTTTGCTGACAGGAGTGCCCATGATGGTCAGCTATTATTTAACTGGTTTCTACTCTTTGTTGAAGAGGAGCAAAACTGTTGCCTGAACTGCTTAAGGGTCCTTTCACATGAGCGGACCATTTAGGTCCACCTGTCAGTTTTCAGGCGGACCTGAAAGGACGCTCCATTGTCCGCTATGGAGCGACGGATGTCAGCGGTGACATGTCCGCTGACACCCAATCCACTCCGATCCGCTAAATACAGACGGATGGAAACCCTATTTTCCATCCGTGTGGCAGATCGGATCAGATGAACACGGACAGATGGTCCGTTTTAATCCGATCCACCATAGAGGAGAGCAGAGCTCTGACAGGTCTGTTTCTGCACGGAGTGCAGAGACGATCCTGTCATCCACCGGCTCAGATCAACGGATGGATCCCTGCTGAGCAGCGGAGCCCGTCCGCTCGTGTGAAAGGACCCCAAAGAGTATTATCTGAAATTGAGTTTTAATTGGTTTGTGGACTTAAAATCCATTTAAAAAGGCAGTCTAAAGCTGGTCATAGATGGATTGAAATTTGTCCTATTCATCAGGGACGGGACACATTTTTTCTATGGCTATTCCTGTTCATAAGAAGTCAATCTAATGACTTTTCCTGAACTTGTTGGAAAACAATCGGCTGCAGAGCTGATCAGTGTATTCTGATAGAGGGGGAGTCCCGTTGTCAGAATGCAGTACAGCAGCAGGTAGGATTCCAGCACCCCCTTTAAAGTGTAGATGGGGCAGTTGGTTCAGTTTCTGTTGTACAGGCCACTGGCTGCACAAACAAAACTGAGGCACCTATGACTAGCTTAAGGATACCAACAATACTGCTATGCAATTTCACTTCAGAAGGAACAGTGTTGTCACCTTGTTAAAGGAAGTACAAAAAATAACTAGCAGGATTAATAGGTGATAAAACTATGTTATGGGTGGGGGCAGAAAATGAAAACTGCTGTGTTATGCTCATAGTTAACTTTTAAGGCCCCTTTCACATGGCTGTTCTGGTCAGACGATCCACTTGTCACATCCAAATACCTTCCGTTCCATCTAGATTTGAAAAATAACAGAAAATGTTTTAGGTTTTTTTTCCAGACCTAAACGTGAGGTAACAGGATGACAACAGAAATGCGTCTGTTTACATCCACCTGCCCACAAACCTTACATGGGTCAGTTAAGTTCCATTTTTGCAAAAGGAAGGAAAAGTACTGAATAGACACAAATGTCACTAAAGTGACACCAGTTCCGTTCTACTCCAATACAGCTAGGGATCCAGGAACAGATGCCACCCATGTAAAGGAACCTTAAAGCGGTAGTAAACTCTGCTTGGACACTTGTACCTACAGGTAAGCTTATAATAAATCTTACCTGTAGGTAAAAGGAATATCTCCTGACATTAACTTGTACCTACAGGTAAAGATGTTTAGGAGATATTCAGTGCCTCTGCAGCCGGTGATGCCACCAGCGCATGTGCTCTGAAGGAACGGCAGACTTTTGCCATTCCTTTGGAGCTCTCTGCCATGCAGAGACTTCATTGCGGTTGGGCCAGAGCCCGCGAACCCAGAAGAAAGGCCAGGTAAAGATGGAAGCCCTGTCAGCCGTGGGTGGCATTGTTTCAAGGTAAATCTTACATAATGTGCTAGTATGTGGTGCATGCTAGCACATTATGACATTACCTTGCAGGGAGAAGATTTTTTTTATTTAGTAAAGTTTACTACCACTGTAAGGAATCCAAAAATATGGAAGCTACCATTGCTGCTTCTCATTGTGCCAATGCTAATTCTTGGATGTCATGCATGAGTATACAGATAAAAATGGACTTTTCTGGTATGCATACTTTTACTAAGTTCATGACTCAAAGTATTGAAGCTAGTGGATCAGTGTAATAGTGAGTCAACTAGTTTCCTTAGAAAGTCAGCAAAGGCACCACCCACTGGAAAGTTTATTTTAGGTATACAGCATAGAACTGTTACATTTGGATGTTACTAATATCCAACTTTTTCCACTTTGTTTTTCAGTACAGAAAAAGAGAAAGAAAAAAAAAACAGTTCCCTGGAACAAAATACAGAGTTTCTTTCTAGACATTGTGAAAAGCCTAAACCAGCTAGAAATAGTACCTGGTTCAGCAAGTGTCTGGACTATCACAGAGATAAATAGCACACTGTGCAAATCTCCATATAGGGCCAGACTTCCTCTGTCTGTGCATTGCGTACAGCTTTTGGCTAAAGTCTTGCATTCCTTAGGTATGTTTCTCTGGGAGCTTTTGATTTCCGTTTTGAGGGCTGGCACAGACCTTCAATTGCTCTAATAAGAAAATGTCTGTGACTGAAAGCTGAAAATGTGCAAGATTCCTTCTTTAAGTACACAAACACTTCTAGTCTAGCCACTTTCCTGTAGTTTGTGCAGTTTTTCAGTACAGTATGTCTGATACCTGATCAAATGACTTTGAAAACGCAGGAAAAAACTTAAAGGGAAGGAATGCAGTAAGATCTCCACCTGTACAATTTACAAGACCCGACTCAACTCGCTGCTGCAATTGAAGCAGATGTAAGCTTACTGTATATATCTGTGTAAATATACATGTGCTGCCAACTGAGCTAAATTCCTTATTTTACCAGAAAAAAAATATGCGCTTGTGAAGGAATTCTTTATATAAACACCTGCATGAAAGTCGGGAACACAAGACCTTAACTCTTTAATGTGTCTCTTATACAACATCTTGAACCTTGTATTAATATAGCCTTGGTTTCCTTATATGGTTTTAGCCTTGCAGTGGAAAAAGCACATTTTACTGTGAACACACCCTAAAATAACTTCATACAAATGGAACGGGTAATCCTTTACAGAAGGCTATTAAATGCCTAGCCCAGCATAATTGTCTGTTTTTCTAATTGCTAAAGTCTGCGCAAAGAATGTTGGGTTAATTCTGTAGGTGCATAATTGCTGTACATTAATTATGACATCTTTAGGAATGGAATAATTGAAGACATTGTATTTTACAGAACTGAAAGCTTCACTCAACATTTCCCATATGCATACTGTATACACAGCATATGCAACAATTCAGTGTCCATTTGGTGAGATTGAGAAAAAAAAACATAGAGGGGGAAAGGTTATGTCTGAAGAAAATGTATGATCTTGCATTGATTTCTACATATGACTAAATGTGTGAGAGCACTGCCCCATGGCATAGGATTGTCAGTGGTCATTATATAGTAAAAAATGGAAGGCATCAACTGTCAATGTTTAGTATGTCAGAACATCCTAACCGCCATGATGTTAGAATATATCATTTGAGGAGATGTCACTTCCATAATCCCATATGAATCTGCCCATGAGTCATCAAAAGAGATTGGGTTGTGGTGTTCTTTCTGGTGGCATGATAGATATTTGGGAGTTAAAGGTTAGTGCATGTTAGTCTCAGCCTGCAGTTTGAGCTTGTGAAGCCACAAGTAATTATCCTTACTTTACCTTAATCCTTGGAGTTTTGTGTTTTTTGTAGGTCATCAGTTTTGTTACATTCATCCAAGGTGGGATGGGGAACTGTAGTGTGCAGCTGGTGCATGTGGCCAAAAACCCAGAAGGGGATAGTGTACTGGAGGATTACCATAAGGTTAATATCTGTGTATATATGTAGTATGTAAAAGGAAATAACATGAGGAGGGGTCTGCAGGGTGACAGAAATACTATGGAAGAATAATGAAAATACTTATTGAATAATATTGCTGGATAATTCTTCTGCCCCAGACTGAACATGAGTAGCTGTGTTGAACATGAATGAAATGTTTCTCCTCTCTAGTTCCACAGAAGGGGCAGTGGTTGAGACAATGCTCAACTTAGATAGCACAGGGTAGGTGGTTGCTGATGGGGATTGCAGATAGAAGTGCCATTCAAAGCACTAATGTAATCCTCGAGTCTGCAGTGTACCAGGTGCCAGCATCAGGGAGCCTGTCCCTGCTCATCACCAAGCAGCAAACATCTGTACATGGATGCACACACACAACATCACATTATAGATATTTTATTCTGCTAAACTGGCTTACTGACAGTTCCCACCTATGACCATGCCTCTCTGATGCATTTCACCCATATTGGGCTTAATTGAAAAGCCCAAAATGGATGAAATGCATCAAAGAGGCAAGGCCACAAATGGTGACCATTAGCAAGCCAGTTGCAGAATAAAACATCTACGGTGTGATGTCCACTCTGTGCATTCCTGTGTATATGTTGGCTGTGGATAAGGTTATGGGTTATATTGTGATTATTCCCATGAAATAATTAAATGACTTGGTGTAAAGTGTCCCACTGAAACAAGGTACCGTAACATGCACCCCTAGCATCATGTTCCAATACATCGTTTTACCTTTAACATTAAAATATGGAGCCAACCTACATGCAGTATAATTCAAACCCTATTCATAGTTACCATTATCTGTGTTTTATGCCTATAAAGCATAGTAGAATGTACATGGTGCATGTGCCTTCTTTGAACCAAAAAGAATTGAGTCCTCGGGTAATTGGGTAAATTTAACAAAGTATTATGGCAGAGGTTAGCAGAAGAGTGAATAAACAGGTCATGATGCAAGGGTGAACATTGCTAGAGGCATGATTACACCTTTTGACACATACATTACCAACTTGTGTAACAACTATGTATTTCCTTATAGAACGGTACACGTGGTCATGTATAGAATAAAGGTCTATATATGAAAATATAGGGAAGAGACACAAACATTCTATCTATCTATCGATTGATCTATCTATCTATCTATCTATCTATCTATCTATCTATCTATCTATCTATCTATCTATCTATCTATCTATCTATCTGTCTGTCTGTCTGTCTGTCTGTCTGTCTGTCTGTCTGTCTGTCTGTCTGTCTGTCTGTCTGTCTGTCTATCTATCTATCTATCTATCTATCTATCTATCTATCTATCTATCTATCTATCTATCTATGTATCTATCTATCTATCTATCTATCTATCTATCTATCTATCTATCTATCTATCTATCTATCTATCTATCTATCTATCCATCTACACACACACACACATGCTGTATAAACTTTGTCCTTGTTCAAGTTCATGCTGGATTACCAAAGGAATTTAAGAGAGCAGTTTTAGAATTCTTTACCTACGTAGCACTACTAACACCTTTGTGTCATTTTTCAAAAGTGACTCTGGATAAGCAATTTCACTTCCGCTGGTAGCACCTCCTTTTTAAATGTTTTTTTTTTTAATCATACTTTTTTTTTTATAATTTTGATATCTGCCCATTTTTAATGAAATGTACATTTGTCTGTTATTTGTTTTATCAGGACACAGAGCATCAGGTTCTGTGTACTAACAAAAGGAAAGTATAAATATAGTGCTCTTCCCTATTCTATTTCCTTCTGACAGAGAACAGCTGTTTATCAATCAATGGCCTGCAGCTACTTACCAGGGACATCCCAGCATGACCTTATTACACTGGCTGCTGGATGACATCATGCCTATTAACAGATATTAGCAAAGCTGCTGGGTATGTGCTCTTGTATTCTCCTCCTTACACACATCGTTCCCGCGATTTTATTTATAGAAAACTATGTGAGTTGTAACCTTCGGTGTGCTGGAGACATCTCTACAGCAAAGCTAGGACAGCTTCCAGGGTTACCGAGGCAACCAGAGCCTGCCAACAGGTGGATGTACTGTATATGCATTACCTCATTGCACCCAGTGTATATATAGATAAGTGCTGTGTGTACTGCGGAAGACAAGTTAGGTCACCGTTGTACGGTTGTGCTCATAAGTTTGCATACCCTGGCAGAATTTATGATTCGTTGGCCATTTTTCAGAGAATATGAACAATAACACAAAAAACTTTTCTTTCACTCATGGTTAGTGTTTGGCTGAAGCCATTTATTATCAATCAACTGTGTTTACTCTTTTTAAATCATAATGACAACAGAAACTACCCAAATGACCCTGATCAAAAGTTTACATACCCCAGTTCTTAATACCGTGTATTGCCCCCTTTAACATCAATGACAGTTTCAAGTCTTTTGTGGTATTTGTGGATGAGGCTCTTTATCTTCTCAGATGGTAAAGCTGCCCATTCCTCTTGGCAAAAAGCCTCCAGTTCCTGGAAATTCTTGGGCTGCCTTGCATGAACTGCACTTTTGAGATCTCCCTAGAGTGGCTCAATAATTTTGAGGTCAGGAAACTGAGATGGCCACTCCAGAACCTTCACTTTATTCTGCTGTAGCCAATGACAGGTCGACTTGGTCTTGTGTTTTGGATCATTGTCATGTTGGAATGTCCAAGTACGTCCCATGCGCAGCTTCCTGGCTGATGAATGCAAATGTTCCTCCAGTATTTTTTGATAACATACTGCATTCATCTTGCCATCAATTTTGACCAAATTCCCTGTGCCTTTGTAGCTCACACATCCCCGAAACATCAGCGATCCACCTCCGTGTTTCACAAGCCTTGTTGGCTCCTCTCCAAATATAGGGTTTATGGTTGTGGCCAAAAAGCTCAATTTTGGTCTTATCACTCCAAATGACTTTGTGCCAGAAGGTTTGAGGATTGTCTCTGTGCTGTTTGGCATATTGTAAGCAGGATACTTTGTGGCAGTTACGTAGTAATGGCTTTCTTTAGGCGACTTGACCATGCAGCCCATCTTTCTTGAAGTACCTCCTTATTGTACAGCCATACCACATGTTTCAGAGAATCCTGTATTTCACCTGAAGTTATTTGTGGATTTTTCTTTGCATCCTGAACAATTTTCCTGGCAGCTGTGGCTGAAATTTTTGTTGGTCTACCTGACCGTGGTTTGGTTTCAACAGAACCCCTCATTTTCCACTTCTTGATTAGAGTTGGAACACTGCTGATTTGCATTCTCAATTCCTTGGATATCTTTTTATATCCCTTTCCTGTTTTATACAGTTCAATTACCTTTTCCCGCAGATCCTTTGACAATTAATTTTGCTTTCCCCATGACTCAGAATCCAGAAACGTCAGTGCAGCACTGGATGAAAGATGCAAGGGTCTGTCAGGAGTCCAGAAACTCAATGATCTTTTATGCACACACACACACTAATTACAAGCAAACAGATCACAATTGAGCATGGTTACCTTTAATAGCCATTCAAACCTCTTTGTGTCAACTTATGTGCATGTTATCAGGCCAAAATCACCAGGGTATGTAAACTTTTGATCAGGGTCATTTCTGTAGTTTCTGTTGTTATTATGATTTAAAAATAGTAAACACAGTTGATTGATAATAAATGGCTTCAGCCAAACACTAACTAAGAGTGAAAGAAATGTTTTTGTGATATCATTCATATTCTATGAAAAATGGCCAAGAAATTATAAATTCTGCCGGTGTATGTAAACTTATGAGCACAATTGTATGTTCCAGAACTATTGTAGTTGTTTTTATTTTCTGTTGTCATGTAATGCGTCCCAAAATACTATGGAAAAAGTATAGGAAACGATTCCCAAAAAATAGATGAGCATTCGAGCTGTGCAGAGATGTGGGGCATTTCTGTATAAGGGACCATTCACACTTGTCTGATCCTGTGTGTTGCATTGGGATAATGCGCATTGCGTCACGTGTGATTTTGCATTGCAATAAGGGCTCATTCACATAAGCTTTGCTCTCTGAAGAGCGATCTGCGTTCTCAGAGCATTTGACAGGTGTTGAGGAGGCGATGTATTGCTTTCTTGCCGCCTGCTTTAACCCCTTCAAGCCTGCACTAGCGCACGCGGTTGTGGAAAGCTTGAAGTGGGGTCCCATTCACTTAAATGGTTTGTGGCCAATGAGTGCTATGCCCATCAAAAGCGACAGGGGTATAATTCCTGGATTCTCTGCTTCATGGTGGTGGCATGTGTACACCCCCACTCCCTGCCTCTCCAGCAAAATAGGGTAGCAGTTGGGGGCAGTAGAAGTGCAGCTCAACCAAGATGTTTTACCTTCAACCTGTTAAAGTGATAATAAAGACAGAATTTAAAAAATAAATAAATAACCAGCATGTCACACTTATCTGCTCTGTACAACGGTTTTGCACAAAGGAGCCCCGATCTTGGGCCCCCTGCTGGCACTCCTGGCCCCTTTCTCCTGCAGACTGCCCACAAAGCAATCAGCTTGCTATGGGGTCACCCGAGCAGGCTCACTTCAGAGCTGCTGCTCTGTGTGCCCAATCACACATAGAGGGTGGCTTGGCCCTGCCCTGCTCTTTTCTCATTGGCTCACTGGTTGTGATTGACGGTAGCGAGAGCCAAAGACGCCTGCTGCTGTCTCAACCAATGAGGAGGAAGAGAGAGAACCACTGTTCTTGTGCACATCGCTGAATCGAAATGCGGCTCAGATAAAAATAAGGTGGGGTTGGGGGGCTGCTGCACACTGAAGGTGTACAACCTTAACAACCACTTTAACTTACCCTATGACAGTCAATAAATAAATACATTCATTTTGAATGAACTGACAATGCACAGGACTGGACATGCAGCATTTTCTTTTTAACACAATGCACAGTAGTGTGTTACCATACGCTTTGGTCCACTACAACACATGTGCATTGGAACTGCATTGCCCTAGTGCAGGGTTATGCAATTAGCGGACCTCCAGCTGTTGCAAAACTACAAGTCCCATCATGCCTCTGCCTCTGGGTGTCATACTAGAGTCTTACTATGCCTCATGGGACTTGTAGTTCTGCAACATCTGGAGGTCCGCTAATTGCATATCCCTGCCCTAGTGCATTGGAGTGGTAGTGAATATAAATGCACATAACAAGTGTTAACATCCATTATGCCCACCACAGCGCAAAAGCGTGTCTCAGACCCAAAAGGGTTACTTCAAGTCTGAGATTTATTAATTTAATATGGGACAAATATTATTATGGATGTTGCCTATATAGAGGTTAATCATCATTAGTTACTATTCAAGTGCTTCAGTGATGAAAGTGATTATACTAAATCCCATGCTAAACAAACCAACTAAAAAGGTATGCTATATATGCTATGCATTTCAAAACATTAATGTTACATAAGTTTCCAAGACATTTTTTTCCTTTCATCGCAAATAATCCATTGCATTTTTTTTAAATGTCATTCTGTAGCCGTCCCTCCCTCTCTGTGTAGGTTGCTTATGAAACAAGGAAGAATGTATTTTTATATTGTGGTTACATTTTGCCATGAGGTGTCCTAACATGATTATTGTAACATGAAAGCGGTATGGTAAATGCTGTCTGGAACAGAGGTTAGCTGTAAAAAAAACAAGGCTGAAACCTCCTTTTCATATAAAATTATAGAGTGGAAATTATATAAAAGCAAGGAGAAAATCCTATTTGATGGTGAGGATACAGCGCCTTTTTTGTGCTGTGGAGTGTGCCAGTTTTTTCAGACAGGAGGAATGTGGAATGTCAAGGGGTCAGGATCAATCCGGTGTGAGCTGATGGGGCAGGAAGGTTGGGAGGAATGTGAGGAATGTCCCTGCTTGTGTAGGACTCCATTCAGCTCATTGGCGAGTCTCAGCATCCAGCAGGATATAAAAGAGCAGCAGCTTGCTGATAGACTCACACAACAACTCTTCCAGAACCTGAGAGAGGAACAAACTCAACAAACAGGGGCAAAGGAAAGAGGCTTTCAGACTTTCAACACAAAACTAACTTGAGAGAAAACTGCAAGAAACTACACAAGATCGACTTGAGATCTAGAGAAAGCAAACGGCAGAAGATTTTCTTTTGATTTGCAAGAAAACTGAACCATGTCTTCCGGAAAAGTGACAGCTGTACTCCTCTTGACTGTGCTCTGCTGGGTAAGTTTAACTGTCAGTGTCTTCTATAGGGATTGTAAGGTTATATTATGTAGTTTTATATACTAGGGCTCTAGTTTTATATATTAAATATGAACAAATGAGTGATTCTGTTATTAGGATTCAATTTGCTTAGTCTTTAATAAGTTGTGAGTAACTAAAGCAACCTTTCATTTTGATAGTCTGATAGTTTGACCATGCTAGGTGAAAATACAAATCAGCCTGCTTACTTCTATTTCTCATTCCTACAGGTATCTGATGCCCAGGAGTGCAGTGGGGAATGTCAGTGCCCACAGAAGATACCTGAATGTGCACCTGGGGTTAGCCTGGTCCAGGATGGATGTGGATGCTGTAAAGTGTGTGCCAAGCAATTGGGCGAACTCTGCACTGAGAAAGATGTTTGTGACCCACACAAAGGACTGTTTTGTGACTTTGGCTCCAGGATCAACAGGAAAATTGGAGTCTGCACTGGTAAGTGTCCTTAGCAGAACCTCAAAATAGTTTGGTCAGTGACAGCAGTTGTAAATTGAAAAACTAAACTCCTTATGTAGTATGTGAATAAAGTTAGCATTACATCTCTATATTATTTATAGCAAGCAATGTTAACAGTATATCGTTTGTACTTAATTACCTCTACACATGAATCCTAAATCATGTTCTATCTTCATTTTAGCCAGGGAAGGTGCCTCCTGTGTGTTTGGAGGCATGGTCTACAGAAGTGGAGAGTCTTTCCAAAGCAGCTGCAAGTACCAATGCACATGCTTAGATGGAGGCGTTGGCTGCGTGCCACTCTGCAGCATGGATGTCCGTCTCCCCAGCCCTGACTGCCCATACCCAAGAAGGGTGAAACTGCCTGGCAAGTGCTGTGAAGAATGGGTCTGTGATCAGCCTGTGGAGAAAACCATGGTTGGACCTGCTCTGCCTGGTAAGTTGTAATACATATACTACTTTTTTACATCTAATGAAAATGTGTTAGCTATTACTAGCAAATAATACAGTAACGAGCTTTACAAAATTAACAAAAAAAAGTACACCATTGCAGTAGTTTTGTCTGTATCTTAAACATAGTTACATAGGGGTCGTAAAAACTGGAGAGTGCAAAATCTGATGCAGCTCTGCATAGAAACAAATCAGCTTCTAGTTTTTTTTGTCAAAGCTTAAGTGAACAATTTGAAGTTAGAAGCTGATTGGCTACCAAGCACAGCTGCACCAGATATTTTAGTCACCAGTTTTAGTAAATCAACCCCATAGTTAAATAGTTGGTAAGGTTGAATAAAGATGCCAGTCCATTTAACAGATGCCATAAACATGTTGTCTGTTACTTTAACTAAAAGTGCTGAGCTAGATTATGTCTTAAGACTTTTCTGTCATTGTGTTATCATTATGATATCTTATGTTTTGTTATTTTTCTTCACAGCTTTCAGAATGGAAGAGACATATGGTCCTGATCCATCTCTGATGCGTGCCAACTGCCTGGTACAAACCACTGAATGGAGTGCTTGCTCAAAGACCTGTGGCATGGGCATCTCTACACGAGTTACCAATGACAACGAGCACTGCAGACTGGAGAAACAGAGCAGACTTTGTATGGTTAGACCTTGTGAGGCCGACCTTGAAGAAAATATTAAGGTGAATATTAGTGTTTTAGACCACACCATTTACAGCTGCACTACAACACTCTATTATAGTCTACCTTCATAGAAATCCAATCAATCTATGT
>BLSH010241352.1:426563-439170 GCA_018402905.1 Glandirana rugosa
ACAGACGTACACCATAGGGACTGTTGAAAGAATGACGTGGGTCACACTACCGAGTAGAGATTTAACCCCCTGACGGAATTACACTTTACAAAGTTTACTGACGACAGAGGTGGACCAGGGTCCTTAACTACTTGCGAGAGGCTCGTTATCCATGTGGGTACACGTTTCGTTTATCCGGGACGGGTGTACGTATAATTGGTGAAGGGCTGGCGCGATATCTGTTTTCTGCAGGTGTCGCGCCAGCCCAATAAGATTGTCCTGCAGGTACCTGCAGGAGGTCTTATAGCGAAGGGCGCGCGGGGGACCCCGCGCGTGTGCCGGCGCGCGGGAAGCGATATTCTGGAGGACGTCCATGGACGTCCTGTTAGAATAACCCGACCGCGCTGTGGACGTCTTTTGTCTATAGCGCGGTCGGGAAGTGGTTAATATGCATGTGGGCAGGGCCTATTTGCTTTGCACATGGGTGTACCTATTGCTCGGAGAGCGTTCATCAATTCCTGGGACCAGGTGGAGACAGCAGTCATTTGAAACATTTCACATTAAGGCAGTCCCCCAATTTAGAGATGAGCCATCACACTGGGTGCAGTAAGAAAGTTGTCAGGGATACCACATGCAGACATCCAGGAGAGGTGATCAGATCAATTGGCTGCACTTAAAGGAATCAGGACCAGATGACTGAGTGAATAAAAAAAAATATATATACATATGTATTAGGAAAATGACACTTCCAAAACCAAACACCAGTAAACATAAAATAAAGATAAATGTAACACAGCAAACCCAAAATGATGTCCTAGCTAACTAACTAAATACAAATCTAGAAAACATATAAGCAAAACAGGGGGACACAAGATAAGGGGAACAGGGAGCCAGGTTACTGGGAGCAGAAGGTGAGTAAAGGTAGCAGGAAGCAGGTCCCAGGGGTCAGGTCTCTGGGTCAAGATTCAGGATCAAGGACAAGATAGGGTCGGACTCAGGCAGGGACAGAGCTTGCAGGGAAAATACTGAAGCACTGGGACTAGGTGCAAGGCGGGCTTATATAATCCCAGCAGTCCCATCAGGTGCAGCCTAACGTCCTGTATGATCCACCTGCTGGGAGACACCCACTGGTGGCCACCAGAACTACACTCTTTGGTTTTCCACACAACAGTGCCACCAGCAGGTGACCCAAGCAAGGACACAGGTCCTGACAAAAGTGCAGAGTTCCTCTGAAAAGCAACTTGTCCCATGTCACTACACACTGTAACTAGTATGTTGCATTAGGAGGGATGTGCTGAGCCTGCGCCCACTCCACCAATCTAGCATACCTCTGTTACATTACTCCCAGTAACAGAATGGGGCCTCGCCATGCACCTAGCGAGGACCTCATGCGTGCACTCATTAACTCTACCTTTTCTGTATCTCGTGACCAGGCCATAGATCTCCATAACGTGTGTTCAGATCTGGTTGCTAATGGATACCGACCACTAGGGAGGGAGCCAGAACATCAACCCCATTGCTACCAGAGGGCCTGTCCCCTTACCAGGTACCATGCCTAACAACTGGTTGCTTGTGCCTTGAACTTTCATTCAGTTTCTCTTAAAAACGACATTACTCTTCCTTGTCTTGCTTTTTGTAGTGGTATTACTTCATACCTCATAGTGCTTTACAGACCCAGGTTTTTAGCTACACCAGAGTCAACATGAACCCCTTTGAACAACTTCAAACCAAGCTCATAGCGGTTAATATACTTTACTGAAGACGTGTGGAACACTGCAACAGTTCAATATGAACAACGTCTTTCCCCCGACTCTAACTACTGTAGTGTGGCTGTACAGGCATACCTCCATGAGGTGATAGTGCATGCTGATATTCTCAATGGCTTAGATGTGCTCCAGAACCCCAGTGCCTTCAGCGAGCTGCAAGGCATAACAGTTCTACAGCACTTCTGCCTTCTTCCCATGCAGAAGCTCTCTTTGTGCAGAGTCATTCCCCCTTTTATTTAAAGCACAGAGGAGTGGGCAGAGCAAAAAAGACCAAGAAACTGCAGAAATAGGTGTAACCCCTTCCCAGCCTAGGTAGCCTGTCTCACTTGCTAACATAAACCATTCCCAGTGTAGGCAACCTGCCTACATGCACGTCAGCACATACTTTTATGAGCGTAGGTATATGGTTGCTGCAAGAGCATAAAGGTATGCACAGGTAATTTAAATTGTTCAAAAAATAGGAGTTTAAAGTGATACTAAACACACACTGTTTAATTTACATTGCCCCTTCTATTTCTGTATGTGGATGAAGGCACTGTAATTATTTTAATTTTTAAAAAATCAAAGTTCCAGCTCTTTCTCAGCCTGTCTGCAGGGAAGCAGTGGCAGAAGGAGCTCCTAGTCCTTGGCTGCTGGTCAAATGTTCAAAATAAAATAAAAAAAAACAGCCTCTGGAATAGAGAGTATAAATAAATAAATATTATCAATAAACTGTTTTAAATTGGCATTAAAATATATCTAATTCAGCTCCGGGCCTTTTTCTGACACTTTTGTTTGTAAAAATCATACCTCACATGGGTGAGACGATCGCTGTTTGCATGCATGCGAGAGCAACACGTGGCAACTTTAATTATATTTTTTTAAATCACTTTTTTTGTTGTCATAAGGAAAGTAAACATCCTTTGTGACAGCAATAGACATGTGACAGGTACTCTTTATGGAGAGATCCAGGGTTTATAAGATAAGCCCTTAAAAACATTCAAAACACAAAGATGTGTTTTTGAATGCTATTGATTTTTCAAAAATTGCGCCATTAAGTTTCAGGTAAACAGGAAGTGATGTCAGGTCATCACCTCCGTTACCATAGCCCAGAGCTGATCAAAGCCTATTCCAGTCACGGTGGGATGGGAAAGCCCGAGCAAGCCACAGAAGGTGGCGGGAGGGATGGGACGTCCCCTACGGTGCTTGTAATAGCAATCGAGTGACTAGTTAGCCCCTCTAATTGCTATTACAAGAGAGCAGACCATCAGCTCTAAAAAAATGATATCAGAATAATGCCTGTGACTGCAGGAATCATTCTGGTATAACCACCGAAAGTCCAGCAACGTACGGGTACGTCACTGGTCGTTAAAGTAGAACTATAGGTAAAACTTTTTTTAACATTTTGGATAGAGTAGGGGAGGGTTATAACCCCTGTAAGGTTTATTTTTGCCATATGTATCCAGTTGGGGAGATTCACTTCCTCTCCCATAGCCAAACAGGAAGTGATAGGAAATCTCTGAAAATTATGGGAATGTTTTGGGAACCCCCTCATCACTAGAACTAGTGTCCCCATTGGAATAATTTTAATACTTTTCTGGGGACAACCCAAAATTTGGGATTTTCATTTATTTTTACTTTCAATGATAATGGTAAACAGGACGAATAGAGAGGGTGAATCTCCCCAATGGGGACACAGACAGCAGTAAATACCTAATATGTGTTCTAATCCCTCTCCACTCTATACAAAACTAAAAAAAAAGTTTTGCCTTTAGTTATATTCTAAGTGGTTAAATTTGAAATTAAATCTTTATTATTTTGTGGAAATAACATGTGTTGGCAGATTTCTGCCAATCACTGGCTGTGTCACGCCCCTTCAGCCTGTGTCTTAAAATAATAGGGAGGTGAAGCCCCCATCAATCTACATGTAATATCCCACCCCATTGTGTTTAGCTGGTTAGTGGGCCTAGAGGAGGAGGGAGGGAGTGGGCTGTCATTTACTACTGTGTATACGTCCACATGTGTGACTCTATATTCACATGGGCTGCTCAGATGTAATGGGGAGGAAATGCTCAGCATAAAAACTCACTGAGGGGGGCGAGGTCTGGCTCCGGTCTAGGATGGATGCCTAACCGTGAGTCTCTCCCGTAACGAGGTCCAGCACTCGGTATTCACAGCGACTATCTCAGCCTAACATGGTGAGAACATCAAGGAGTATGTCCGCTATGAGGTCCCGCTCACCCCTGAGCCAGAACTTGCTGGCAGGCGTGCACATCCCGGAGATATTCCAGACGAGGCCTAGCGGCATACAGCAGGCCTCTCAAGCCTCCCTCTCATGTAGGTCATGCTCCCCCTCGTGGAGCGCACGGAGCAGTGGGACACATGACTATGGGGCTGCAGGCAGAGACCCATCGGCTGCCGAGAAAGCCCCGCAACCGCCAGCCCTGAACCTGGATGACCTGCGCTGTGTCACAGCAGACATTAAGAACACCTTGGCGGTGGCAATAGCAGATCTGAAGGGAGATATACAGACGATCGCACGCAGGGTTTAGGAAGTCGAGGAGACTCAGACACGCTATAACACAGCCCTCTGCCAGGTCCATCAGATCACGGAATCCCATGCTATACACCTCAGGGAATTCAATCGACACAGAGGACCTCAACAGCCGTGGAAGAAGAAGGAATCTTAGGGTAAGAAACCACAGACCCAGGTCAGCTTCAGCAGACGGTAGCCACCATCTTGAATGGGATACTGGAGAGGCCCCCTACAACACCGATCACCATGGAACGTATACATAGAGCCCTGCGTCCCAAAGGCAGGGACACAGATCCACTAAGGGACATCATTTGCTGCCTGAATGACTTTCCCCTCAAGGAGGAAATTATACGCAAACCCAGGGCAAAGTCACATATCATGCACAGAGGATCCGAAATAAAAATATTTCAGGATCTCTCCACGATAACCTTGCAGTGCAGGAGGGAACTCAGACCACTACTGGACGCTTTCTGAGCAGGATCTGGATGCCCCGCGGAATAACAGCCCCACGGCATCACCTGTCTCTCGTTAGCCAAGACGCTCCTAAATGTCGACCAATTTGTTCTGCACCACATTGTTGACCTGACATGGGCGGCTAGAATAGTCCTTATATGGCATAGACTATCTCACAACATAATATAACAACTCCCCGAATGGCAGTGGTATCATCACTACCAAGCAAGGGAGATTTTTTCCTTCTTACCACAACAAAGTAAGTAGAGCAAAAATCTGAAACTCGCAGTACATAAGATCTGCAGCACAGAATGAAAGACATTTATCCCTGATATATCTGGCAGGGGGGGGTCGGACGCCCCTCACAGGAGAGATTTGGACCTCACTTTGTCGCACAATGGACCACAGCGAATCTACAGTACATATGACACAGGAACCATTACAAGCCAGGATTGCACATGGGCAGTCTACATACGATTGAATGGAGCCCTCCCCTCCTGAGTATCCATAGATCGGCGGACTCCAACAGCCCATTCACACTGCTTAAGAACTTATCCTGCTGTTCCAGAGGACTGCATTTTCACTAACAGTTGAAGAGTCCAATCCAAGGGCTTTCCAGAGGACAGCTAAATATACTACTCATTGGGTTGGAACAAGCAGGAGCAGCCCATATAGAGATACTGTTAAGAAATAGCATGTCAGCTATAGGTTGTTTTTGTTACAGGTTCACTTGGTCAGATATGCCACAACTGTACTAATTAATGCATATTTCGCTGTGTCCTATCTGGGCAGTGGGGGTGGGGGGAGAGCTCCTGGGATGAATCAGGCTTTCAGGAAGGAATCACTAGGCAGCTGAATTAACTAAATAACGGCTTACCGGACGGGTGCAGGGGATGACCCCCCCCCCCCACTGGGGACCAAATAGTGGAGAAACTATACAATTTAAGTCACTGCTACATGATCCCTTTGGATCTTACACTAGAGGTTGGTCTCATGGAGCTCTTCTTCCACCAATCCCTCATCGTTCAGATAGCGGGGACCTAGTCAGGGCAATGGGCCCCTAAGTCATTCAGGGGAATTCATGAGAGTGGGGGGGGGATGCGGACAGGGAGGCATGGTACAGCAAATGTTGATGAGGGAAAAGGATACAATATTGAGGCAATCCAGCTAGTCCTCCACCCCCTGTATGCCAGACAGATCAATGAATAACCCTACCCCAACAGACCTTTCAGGCTTTTCCATAGCTGCCCATGCCAGGCGAGTTTGATAGATCATAGAAGCCAGGCTCTAGAGTCTACGGCTTCCAGTTCACGAAGTTGGAGTTAACTGTTAATATGTTGATATGTTCTTTAAATAGAATTGCATTAATATGTCTTTATACTAATATGCCGGTTTCAAAGCTCAAAACACTAATAGCCTCAGGCCCTAATACACAGGCCGAGTTAAAGGCACGCGACCTGCACATATACATAGACCGATGCTCAGTATACACTGACAAACCCAAACAAAAATAGCTTAGGTCATGGTCTCCCATATATCGTCCCTCTCTACTGGGGATGATTGGGAGAACCCCTACGTGCATGCATACCCTATACATCTATCTGCAAGTCGGAATCCACCCTAGAACAAACCATCACTATTGCCGCCATCTACCCGAGGCAATGGACCCATCTTGGATCTTACATTTTCCGAGAAATCTCAGACAGCAGAATACTCCGCAGGGCGAATGTATAGCCAACATCCCACACAAAAGACTCTCTCGACAATCCACGTCACATGTCCAGATTGAAGGGTCTGGGATCTCGCAATCTCGCCCTAGTTATTTAAAAATGCTCATGAACGTCGCTACTACATTGCGCTTAGACCTCCAGGGAGCAGAGGTTGGGCCTATCCTATTCACGTAACCTACTATTCCCCCACACAGCGACCCTTACACGGTTGCTGAATCCGGCCACACTTCCATCCCATTTTAGTGCGGGTGTATAGTCATTCACCCACACTTGGCATTGCCCCTTCCCCCAGTACACCCCCGGACATAATACACTTACCATTTGCACACTCCCATACCATACACAGCCCCCAATTTTGAGATTCCTCCAACCCCCCCTATCTTTACCTATCTTTATACTACCTGTGCGCTATCTTTTTCTTTCATCTAGATCCCTCTGTTTGCCTCTCCCTCGCATGTTGGTAGCCCTCAAAGCTCACAAATACCAACAGACCCCAAGGAAAACCTGATTTATACACTAGAGTTGACCTGCATGGGAAAACCATGGCAGAAAACAAAACCAGACAAGCATCCCTCAAACTGGTCTCACTCAATGCACAGGGTCTAAACATTCCCGAGAAGCGCTCTAAGCTATTAACTCAGATGAAAAGTTTGAAAGCATATGTGGTGTACTTACAGGAGACCCACTTCCGAAAGAATCACATACCAAAAATGACAAACCGATACTTCACACAAAGTTTCCATGCCACATCCGCTAACTCGAAAGCCAAAGGGGTAACAATACTGATATCTAAAAATATTCCCTTTGAACTCTATTTAGGACGACCAGGGCTGATACTCAAGGGCATGCTCAATGGCAAATATATCACCCTAGCCAACATATACTGCCCGAACAAATCACCGTTCTTCAATCCGTTACACAACAAGTAGCCGCCTTCCAACAGGGGGCCTTGATACTAGGGGGTGACCTAAATGTACCCCTTGATCCCATCCTCGACACCTCTTAGGGAACCATGAACACTCCTTACAGGGCCTTACGACAAATAAAGAAACACCTCCAAACCAGGGGTAGGCAACCAGTAGCCCTCCAGCTGTTGTGGAACTACATTTCCCATGAGGCATTGCAAGGATGGCAGTTACAATTACTCCCAGAGGCATGATGGGAATTGTAGTTCTGCAACAGCTGGAGGGCCCCAGGTTGCCTACCCCTGCTCCAAACCCTATCACTCCATGATACCTGGAGGACACTCCACCCCAAAGACAAAGATTTCACCTTCTATTCAAACCCGCACTCTAGATACTCCCATATAGATTATGTCTTCCTATTTCAACAAGACCTCCCATTACTATCCAAGGCAACGATCGAAGCCATGACACTTCTGATCATCACCCAATCATAGCGACCATCACATTCCCCGACAAAATTTCATACAACCCAATCTGGAGAATGGATAACATGTTATTGACAAAGGCAGCACAGGTAGAGGAGCTTGCTACCACACTTAGACAGTACTTCAAGGAAAACCATACATCAGACATGTCACCCATGACTCAATGGGCTGCGCATAAATGCATAAATAGAGGTAAAATGGTCTCTATTACAAGCAGACTCAGAAAGGAAAAGCAGAGAAGGCTCAAGGGGTTGTACACCAAAATCAAATCTCTCAAAACTATACATAAACACACATTAGCTGTAAAATCACATCAGGAACTCCTGGTGGCTCGTATGGAGTTACAGGAGGAACAGGGGCGTGCAATACGAAAAAACTACATGCTATCACAAAAGCTCTTTTGCGAGCAAGGCAACAAAAGCAGACACCTGCTGGCAAATGCCCTTAGAGTGAAAAGAGCGTGCCACACAGTACACAAACTAACTCTCCTCACAGGGGAATCCCTAACCCAAAATGAGAGCATAGCGAAAGAGTTTAGAAAATTCTATGCTAACCTATACAACCTGCCACCGACAATGGCCCCTGATCAATCCAACACACACAGACAGGAATGCATTACAGCATTCCTTGGCAAATTCTGCCCCCGACCTATCACCTCGGAGACAGCTGAAAAACTTGACAGTCCTATCACAGCAGATGAATGGACCCAGGCCCTCAAACAAGCAAAACCAGACAAAAGTCCCGGCCCTGACGGTCTCCCCGCGGCCTATTATAAATCATTCAGTAGTATGTTATGTCATCCATTCATACGAGCCTTCAACTCAATATCGACTACAAACCCCATAGATCCGCACATGCTAGAAGCCCATATAACAGTATTGCCAAAAGGAGATAGAGACCCAGCCCAAATCACAAATTACAGACCGATTTCGCTGCTTAATATGGACATTAAATTATACTCCAACATAATAGCAAATAGATTACTGATGGTCCTCCCCCAAATTGCCTCTCAAAACCAGGTTGGTTTTGTTCCAGGGCGAGAAGTGAGGGACAACACCATCAAGGCCAAAAACATACATCATCTGATCACAAAGACGCAACAGAAAGGGTTCTTTCTGTCCCTAGATGCGGAGAAAGCCTTCAATAGAGTAGCATGGGATTACTTACATGCAGTAATTAACACATTAGGCTTCGGCCCACGCCTATCAGGTTTAATAGCAGCTCTTTACACAAATCCAACAGCGAGAATACGAGTGTACGGCACCCTATCGGAGGCTTTCACAATCCGCCATGGTACCAGACAGGGATGCCCCCTATCCCCCATTCTATACGTGTTATCCTTGGAACCGCTGCTATGTAGCATAAGGGAGAATAGAGATATCGTTGGGATACGGTCCCCGTCCACAGAGTACAAGCTCACCGCATTTGCGAACGATATCTTACTCTTTCTTACCAAACACTTAACTACTGTCCCTAACCTGCTACGAGAGTTTAAACAATTTCACAACATCTCAAATCTGAAGATTAACTTCACAAAGTCTTTCGCCCTTAACGTTTCTCTGCTGCAAGACACCATCATACAATGCAAACGAAACTTCCCATTTGTGTGGAAGAACAAATCAATCAAATATTTACTAGATAGCTGGATTAAGCCGTGCTAAAAACATAGAATAAAGACCAATGATGATAATATTAGATGTTATACACCAAAGATAACATTAGGTAATTAATGAGACCACAGCATAGACAGAAGTCCAATCCACCAAATAACCAGTGAGTATGTGATCTTAAATCTTCACAGAGTTCCAGTTCACATCAAAAAGTCCACATAAATGTCCTAGCGGTGAGGTTCACCAGTTGTGCCGAGAATAAAACGTGCAAACCACCACCACATTCAGAGGCTTACCAGATGGACATAGGGAAAGCGCCCATAAGTATACCCCACCAGGGACGTAGGTGTCAAACAGCAAGTCTCCTCCGCACAGTCTTCAAACACCCCCTGTCCGTCAGATGGGCACAGATGTAACGGATGGTTTCCCCAAAAACATAAAACGCACATAGCGTAATACTGTAAATACTATTTAATAAAACGCTAAAAAAATGTACTCACAAAATTCACATAGGATTGCGCAATCACAGAAGCGGCATATATACTCGATGATAGAAAAACTCGATGATGATTCTTTTAGCGTATGTTCCCAGTTTGGGTGGCAGGCAGACCTGGGAACCTACTTGTTAGCTTATTATATAAGATATATAATAAGCCAATAACAGGCTTAAACACTTTGACTCATCCTATTGAATCCCAATAAGTCAAAATATGGAGGCACCACACTTCATGGTTTCTGCTACCACTCTAGTTTCCCGTAAACCTGGTTTGGAATTCTCCACATCCCCTCTCTATTACGGAATTCCGTTGTGCATGCAGTTTTAGAAGAAAAGCATAGGACGAACTGACTGTTACCACATATATGTAATACAAATAAACATGCTTAATGATGCTCATGTTCTATATTCACAGATCGATTTTGTAAGCATGTATTATGTAACTCGTCTTATAATCTGTATGCTTTTAAATTTCAATAAAATGTTTGAAACAAAAAAAAAAAACTCACTGAAAACTGAGCATGTGCACAGTTGCCACCACAGCTGCAAAATCCCTAGCTGCATTGGGGACATGAACAGAAGGTGGAGACAGAGAACAGCAGGATCAACCAGGTTTTTTGCAGAATACAGAAAACAAATTTCTTGACTGTGTGAGTATAAACAGTGTGGTGTATAATACACCACGTATTGATAGTTTTTTATTATGTGGGTTAAGTGACACTTTAAATACTTAAATTCTTGTTAAATTATATTAACAAATTAAGCAAACTGATCAAATGTTATAAGTGGTAGGGGCCCTAAAAAGTTCAAGTTGAAATTTGCACAACAGATTCTAGGCTAAAAATAATGTATTCAGTGCAATTTAATTTGTGAGCCAATTTGTGAGACACAAAAATGCTGTATTTGTTTTAGCTTATACTAGTGTCCCTAGTGATCCCTCCAAAGGATCATCTGGCAGGACCATTCAAGCAATAACATACCTTTAAATGAAAATACAGGAAAGCCTCTTCAAATCATAATTCCAAACGAATGGCCCGTACACACTGTACGACGGTGGTGCAGCAACGGTCGTACAACAAATTGTTGTACAATAATCCGACCGTCAGTACGCGCAATTTTAACAGCCGACGTTTGACAATCGTACAACAGAAGTTGGCTGAGCAAACTAGAAAACTTTTGTTGGCCAACAAGGCGTCGTATGACGGTTGACTCTTGTGTACAGAAGTTGGCCCAACAAAAGTTGGAAGTGCAAACACACATGCTCGGAATCCAGGAAGTGTTTGGTTGTGTAACCTGTGTTCCTAATTCACAAATCACATTCACCTGAACTTCCTCATTATATGCTCATAACACGTCACTACATTCAGCTTTGTTGTACGATTACTTGACTCATGTCAGTATGCTAGACACAACCAACAGCCGATTGTTGAACGTGCGGTCGTACAACAATCGCACCGTGTACGAGGCATTAGGGGCACATATCTAGCCTAAATTATATACAATAAAGGTCTGGTTTAAAAGCATGCAAAATTCACCTACTTATCACTGCATCCTATCATGGGTTATGTATAGGAACTCTTTGGGAGTCAGCTTATTATGGCGTGATTCAAAAGGAACTCCCAAACCACATCAGAAATAAAATGGTTTCCAGCTTTCTTTTTAAAAAAACGGACCCTTGCATTTGGTCCCACTGTATAGAAAAGAAATGCCCCGTTGCCATTAATTCAACCCAAAGAATTAATGAAATTATAAAGTGCTACTGATTAACAATTTTACACATTCTTTTTCCAAAATAAGAGCAGCTGGTATGCATTCCAGGTCCTCATAAACTATGCTATGGCCACTCCATCAGCTGCTTGATGCTGGATCACAGAAAGGTTTACCCAGAGGAAAGACTGATCAGTTATGTCATACTGAGAAAGGGGAGGGGCTTGTCGAATAAGCAAAGAGGATAATGCATTAAAAAGACGCTATCGCCAACTTAAAAAAATGCAGGTAAAAGTGCAGAAAATTCAAGTATTTTTAAATGCTTGCTTGCAGTGTTTTTCCTTTCCATTAAATAATTTCCATTCACTTGTAATGTGCTTTTGAATGCCTACTCCGGAAGCAGAGCTTACATAACATAGCCCTCTACTCTTCTTTGGGTGTCTAATTATAGTTTGTACTTGCCTAACTCCTCCACCCTTCCCCTTGCCTCCCCCAATAACCTAATGTCATGGCAGAGGGATGAGTGAAGGGAATACTATAGTCACTTGAGTGGCAGCCCTGAGACTGCTGGGGCTGCTGATATCACATCCAAGATAGTAGATCCCAGGAAGCAATCTCAGGGCTTTTAGATGTCTACACAAGAGAGGAGGCTTTTATGGACAGATAGCATACATAAACGATGTTACATGCAAATATAATGTTATGGGAAGATGTTCAGAGCTCAGCAACCCATACCAACAATGTAATAGAGTGTCTGCTATTTTTCTGTGTAATCCGCACTGTTGAAAGGTAAATATGATTGGTGAGGGAACTAGCTCCAAATGATAAACTTTAAAGAGATTCTAAAGGTTCTAATTTAAAAAGAACAAACAAACAAACATGTTATACTTACCTGCTCTGTGCAATGGATTTGCACAGAGAAGCAGCAATCCTCTTATTTTGGGTTCCCTGTCAGCGGCCC
>BLSH010241352.1:447885-483040 GCA_018402905.1 Glandirana rugosa
TTCACCAGTAAACCCCCCATAAACTTGAAAGGACCGAACAATCCCAGAGTCCTCTACTCTATCCGGCAGTCATGTAGTCCACACTAGTTATAAGTCTCTAACCGTGGTATCGAACATCTGAGATATTGAATGTGTTCCTGGTTTATTATATGTGATTAAGTAAAAAAAAATGGTTTCTATACATCGTCATATTTAAAACCGTTTTTAAATACTTCTTTTTAATGATTAAACGTTTTACAATATTGTCTTTGACTTTTTAAGTAAAAAAATGTTTTAAAAGTCAGAAAAAAATTAATATCGATCACAACTCGCTTGATTTTTGAAATGTCCGGGTCCGGGTCCGTGCCACGGACACCCGAAAGTTCGGTACGGACCCGAACGTTACAGTCCGGGTTCGCTCAACACTAGCTATAATTAAAAAAAGACTGAAAATTTTGTAAAAAAATGAATTTTTCAGTTTCTGTTATAACATTTTGCAAATTAGTAATTTTTCTTCATAAATTTTTGCCAAAATTTATACTGCTACATATCTTTGGTAAAAAAAAATGAATTAGTGTATATTATTTGGTCCTTGTGTAAGTTATAGAGTCTACAAGCTATGGTGCCAATCTCTGAATATTGATCACACCTGATGTACTGACGGCCTATCTCATCTCCTGAGACCCTAACAAGCCAGGAAAGTTCAAATACCCCCCAAATGACCACTTTTTGGAAAGTAGACATTCCAAGGTATTTAGTAAGAGGCATGGTGAATTTTTTGAAGTTGTAATTTTTTCCCACAATTCTTTGCAATATGAAGATTTTTTTTTCTTTTTTTTTCACAAAATTGTCATAGGTTAACAGGTTATTTCTCACACCCAGCATATGCATACCACAAATTACACCCCAAAACACAATCTACTACTCCTCCTGAGTATGGCGATATCACATGTTTGAGACTTTTACACAGCCTGGCCACATACAGAGACCCAACATGCAGGGAGCGCCATCAGGCATTCTAGGAGAATAAATTACACATATCCTTTCTTGACTACCTCTTGCAATTTTGAAGGTCCTGGAGCACCAGGACAATGGAAACACCCAAAAAATTACCCCATTTTGGAAAGTAAACACCCTAACGTATAATCTAGGAGGCATAATGAGTCTTTTGAACATGTCATTTTTTCCACAAGTTTTTGGAAATTGTGGAAAGAAAATGAAAACGCTTTTTTTTTTTTTTTACACAAAGTTATCCATTTATACAATATTTCTAACACACAGCATGTACATAGCAAAAATGACACCCCACAAAATATTCTGCTACTCCTCCCGGGTATGGCAATACCACATGTGTGACACTTTTACACAGCCTGGCCACATACAGAGGCCCAACATGCAGGGAGCACCGTCAGGTGTGGGGATGGATGAGCACGGATGGGATGACTGAGCATGAATAAGGATGGATGAGCATGGATGGGGATGGATGAGCACGGATGGGGATGACTGAGCACGGTTGGGTGGGTGAGCACGGCTGGGTGAGGATGACTGAGCATGGATGGATGGGTAGCTGAGCATGGATGGGGTGAGGATGGCTGGGTGGGTGGTGGCAAAAAAGAGGGGTGAACCGAGGGGAAGAGGGAGGAGACACAACCCCATCGGAAAAAAAAAACCGGTCAAAGGAACACGGTTAGTGAAAAGGATATTAAATATATATTTATTTAATAATCAATGGACAGGCAATACAAAAACACACATGGGATCAGGGAAGAACTTAAACCAAAATATAAAACAATTTAAAAAGACAACGTTGTCTAGGACAGGGAGGGAAATAGCAGCTGCTCACACATCTCCACAACATATACCCCAGACACACTGATTCACACATGACTACAAAGCAGTCTCATGAAAAATCCTTGGAGCTATCCGGGTGGTTGGATGTGGCTAATCTGGGAAGGTAGGAAGTGTGCAGGATGGAAAATAGTCACTGAATTGATAATGCTGATGGCATATAAGTGAAAAAACAAGTCAGTCCCATGAAAAAAGGATGATGTGGCTCTCCAGTGGCGGAGGAACAATATGGCCTAGGGTAGGTCCCACATGGCACAGTGGTTTAAGGGACTGCATAAGGTGGTGAGTAAAATAACCACATTCTCACCAGTAAGGTACAACATGGGTGTCCCATCAGTTCATAAGTGATAAGGAAGGAGGACAGAGCACCTTAGCCAACAGTTCCTTCACAAGGATCACTTCAAGCGTTTGTACCCTTTAAACGCCACTTCAGCCATAAGGATATGACATAGGTAAGTCTTGGTATAAAATAACATCACCATCCAAACTTGACTACCAAACGTAGCTCCTCAAATGTCCCACAATGGGAATAGCCATGGACAGTGGTTGGCGCTGATGGCTAAGCACCGCGCAAGCAGGATCGACCCGATCGGTCGTCAGTGATTCACTCCACGGGACAAGTCACATGGATACGGGCCGTCATCAGTGACTTACTTCCGCCCTTCCAGGATACCCTCCCACGTCACGTGGGTGGGTGGTGGATGGATGGGGTGAGGATGGCTGGATGGGATGAGGATTGCTGGGGTAAGGATGGCTGGGTGGGTGGTGGGTGTGGATGGATGGTGGGGGGTGCAGCCTGTCCCCCACTGTCACTTAGCAGTGCTGTGGGCATTACACATTGCCCACAGTGCTGCAGCACATCATCTCTCCCCCCTCTCTCCTCTCGCAATGCACCGATCTGTGCGGAGAGGAGAGAGAAAAGCCGGCGGAAGCGCCAGCTTGTTTACATGTGACCGCTCTGTCATTTGACGGAGCGTTCACGTGGTGAAAGGCTGATCACAGCGGCCATTCACTGATATCCGTGATGCGCTGGGTCCCCTGGACCCGGCGGTTACGAATGTTCCCGTGTGCGCGCCCTGGGGGGGCGCGGGAGTTAAGCAACCGCCCTGCAGATGTCTTTTATCTATGGGCCGGTTGCTAACTGGTTAAAACATACAGGTTAAAAAAATGTCAGCATTGAATGATCCATAGAGCCATATTACTGTTTTAAAATAATTTCCAAAGTGTATGAGAAAAGTCTATTGCAGCCACATAGACTCATATTACTGTTTTAAAATAATTTCCAAAGTGTATGGGAAAAGTCTATTGCAGCCGCATAGAGCCATATTACTGTTTTAAAATCATTTCCAAAGTGTATGGGAAAAGTCTATTGCAGCCGCATAGAGCCATATTACTGTTTTAAAATCATCTTCAAAGTGTATGGGAAAAGTCTATTGCAGCCGCATAGAGCCATATTACTGTTCTTCCAGTCGCATAGAGAGCCATATTATTGTTCTAAAATTTAGAACAATAATATGGCTCTCTATGCGGCTGGAAGAACAGTAATATGGCTCTATGCTAGAGCAATAGACTTTTCCCATACACTTTGGAAATTATTTTAAAACAGTAATATGGCTCTATGCTAGAGCAATAGACTTTTCCCATGCACTTTGGAAATTATTTTAAAACAGTAATATGGCTCTATGCAGCTGCAATACACTTTTCCCACACACTTTGGAAATGATTTTAAAACAGTAATATGGCTCTATGCGGCTGCAATACACTTTTCCCATACACTTTGGAAATTATTTTAAAACAGTAATATGGCTCTAAGCGGCTGCAATAGACTTTTCCCATACACTTTGGAGATGATTTTAAAACAATAATCTTTCCCTTAAAGCAACAGCTGGAGGCTTTCCCTGTACAACTTGGATATGATTTTAGAATCTAAAATCATCTCCTAGTTCTATAGGGAGAAGTTCCTACTATTGCTTTAAAGGACAGATTATTGTTTCTTGCACATAATTAAAAAGTGCATCTACATTGCTGGTTTTAAAAAAAACAAAAAAATTCCAAAAATAAAAAAAACAGTGTTGGCTGCCTCCTTCTCCTCCTCCACCGCCACTTTCACTGCCTCCTCAACCTCCAACTCCACATCCACCTCCATTTTTTATTTTTTTATGTGATTTTAGGTTAAAAATTATTTTAAGTTATTTCCCTATGCCCATTTCTTTGTAGGGCACTTGTCCGACCCTTACCCCCATTTTCCTTCCTTTTGCAGACCTCTAGGACTTGCCAGGACTTTGTTACAGCCATTTTTGTGCCTAAAAGTTTGGGTCCCCGTTGATTTCAATGGGGTGCGGGGTCGGGGTCAAAGTTCGGGTCAAGTCCAGACCCGAACCCGGACTTTGTCCGTAAGTTTGGCTGAACCTGCCGAACCCAGACTTCCAGAGGTTCGATCAACTCTAATAATAATGTGTATATATATATTCAAGGATGTGCAGTCAGGGGAGGCAGGTAAGGCAGAGCCTCACTTGCTATGAGCATAACAAAAAAAAAAAAAGATCGACTTTGAGGGTCGTAGCTCGGCTAGTCATAACTAAAGTAAAGTTACCATTGTCCCCAATAGCCAGTAACTTTCAGGCACATTGGATGTTTTTTCTGCTGCACCTAGGGGCATTTGGGATTTTTTTTCCTGCTGCACCTAGGGGCATTTGGGATTTTTTTTTCCTGCCTCTAAATGCACCTGCATTTAGCCTGTGTGTCCATGCACACATAGGCGATAAGAGGAGTTTAGAGGCAGGGAAGTATGGAACCAGTGCTTCCAGGAGCAGCAGAGATTTGGCAGAAAAAAATACTTAACGTGTTTAAATGTGCCTAAGTTGGGCATGGCTGCGATGGGCATGTGAACAGAAGCGCCTCACAGAGCTCCCTCCACATATCCTGCTACCGATCCTCTCCCCGGCTACATAGATGGCTCAATCCGGTAACATTTGACTCCTCTCTCTGTCAGGATTGCTCCGATACCACCAGTGACCAGCTCCGCGGCCGCATGACCCGCAAAACAATAGAGGATGTAACGGCCTCCGGGCTGCAAAATGGCGCCGGCGACGCTGCAATGCTTCAGACGCAGAAGGCTTCTAAGGGGCAAGACAAACCAAAGGATACAGGTACCAAAAGCAAACAGCCTAAAGCAGCGGGTAAGGACAACCTGGGGGACATTCTTTATTACACTAAAAGGCTGGTGTAGCTCCAGGGGCACAAGGAAAGTGAGGGCAGCCTACACTCTCCAGACTCAATGGCAGTGGCTGAGCCTGAGCATGGACAGAAACAGGAGGATGGGTATTCACATATACTAGGCCTCACCGCATGCTCGGAGGAGCCCCCGAACAGTGACCAGCAGCCAACCTTAAGGCAAATCCTGAGAGCGGTGCACACCTCTATGGCCTAAGTTAATACAGTTAAAGACAGGTTGGGGGATTGACCAAGGAGGTCGCACTCCTCAGGCAAGACCTGCAAAAAATCAGAGAATGCACCACGGCCCCCAAATTAGGTAGGTAGCTGAAGTCCTACCCACCACTGGTAAAAATTCGGGGCTCCTATGGCCTATGGTTCCGGAGATACGGGGCTCCTTGCTCATCCTGTCAGAAGCTACATATAGAGCAGCCAGTTTAAATACAGGCTGACACACTGTGTTTGCAGCAAACTGAGAGAATGAGCTCACAGTGCCTCTCCTCACTTCTTGTCAGAGGCACTGAGCTCAAAGGACAGCTTGGAACCTTGGACCAATGGTAAAGCACCATTGGCCCAAGCTGTCCAATAAAAATGCTGCAGTGGAGGCATACCTCACTGCAGTGTCATAGAAGGGGGCATGTGTCTAAAAGATAAATGCTCCCTTCCAGTCCAGCCCTCTTAACTACAAGGTAAAAACAGGTTTATGTGTATGAGATTTACCCAACATCCCGTGTTTTTCTCACACAGTTAAGAGGGAGAATGAAAATCTGCTGCTGCTGAAAAGGTGCAAGCTAAATCATATATTATTATGCTATATGTTATAAGATAATAATGCATTATTTATCTATTTACTGTGAAATTACTGGTTGGAAGTTATAACTTCAAACTTCGGTAATTTGTCTATTAAGCTACCTGCTTGAGTACAGTTTTTGAAAATATAGTAAATTACCTTAAAAATGAATATATAATAATTATTTGTATATTAATTACCTATCATAATTAAACCCTTGCCACCCAGGCCAATTCTGACACGTCTCTCCTACACATAAAAATCATATTTTTTTTACTAGAAAATTACTAAAAACCCCTAAACATTATATATATTATTTTAGCAGACACCCTAGGGAATAAAATGACGGTTGTTGCAACTTTTTATTCACTTTTTTTTTACTCTCTTTTGTGAGATACTGTATATATAAATAAATCTATTCACCTTTCATTTATAATAGAGGTCATTCAATGTATGAGAAAACGGATCCAGACAAGCCCTGCCGGCCCATCTGTGAGTTACTATATGCCATAACTATAAAATGAGGTGATAACAAATTGGGTCAAACTGTGTTACTCCTAAGATTTTGCCTCCCAAGACCTTAGACTATTTGGATTTTTAACCAATCCAGGTATGGCTGAATATTACCTTGTATCGGTTGTTTACTTTCTATGCTTTACATAACCCAGTACATCATAGTCATTTGCCTTTTAAGATAAAAGTTTAGATTATCTGGCATTACCCATCTCATGGCCTGTATTCCATCTAACATCACCTACATTTCATCATTATTTCTCCTAACATCTCTCTTCACTCAAATTTCACCTCACCCTCTTTTATATACCTGTCAATATAAACTGTGGAAAAGCTTATTTTAGGCTAAGCAGTGTTTCCACTGTTTATTGCTGGAACAATTTTGAATATCACAAATATTTTGCTTCTTTCAAGAGGAGCGTATCTGACGTTCCCCGTGCAGCTGTGATCACATGACTTGTATGTGGGCTCTTTCTGCATCAAAATGTCGTCTTACCTCACTGAGGTCTAGCATAACATTTTCCCTGGTAACCAGCAAAATATTGATGCCAGGTTGGCATTAATTAAAATGACATCGTCACCTATCAAATTTGTCACTCTGACCAAAGAAAGAATGTTTATGGTGCTTCTGAATATTTCTGAATGCTTAATTCAATGTCACACAAAGTATTCATTTTATTTTTTTCCAATATTTACAAATATTTGTGTAAACGCTTCCAAACTCTAAAAGGGCAGTAAAAAAAGTCTGGAAAAAGTTATTACCAAAGCACTGGTCATTCTAAAATGTTACTAAAAATGAAAATATACTTGAATAGTCATAACTAAAGTAAAATTACCATTGTCCCCAATAGCCAGTAACTTTCAGGCACATTGGATGTTTTTTCTGCTGCACCTAGGGGCATTTGGGATTTTTTTTCCTGCTGCACCTAGGGGCATTTGGGATTTTTTTTTCCTGCCTCTAAATGCACCTGCATTTAGCCTGTGTGTCCATGCACACATAGGCGATAAGAGGAGTTTAGAGGCAGGGGAGTATGGAACCAGTGCTTCCAGGAGCAGCAGAGATTTGGCAGAAAAAAATACTTGACGTGTTTAAATGTGCCTAAGTGGGGCATGGCTGCGATGGGCATGTGAACAGAAGCGCCTCACAGAGCTCCCTCCACATATCCTGCTACCGATCCTCTCCCCGGCTACATAGATGGCTCAATCCGGTAACATTTGACTCCTCTCTCTGTCAGGATTGCTCCGATACCACCAGTGACCAGCTCCGCGGCCGCATGACCCGCAAAACAATAGAGGATGTAACGGCCTCCGGGCTGCAAAATGGCGCCGGCGACGCTGCAATGCTTCAGACGCAGAAGGCTTCTAAGGGGCAAGACAAACCAAAGGATACAGGTACCAAAAGCAAACAGCCTAAAGCAGCGGGTAAGGACAACCTGGGGGACATTCTTTATTACACTAAAAGGCTGGTGTAGCTCCAGGGGCACAAGGAAAGTGAGGGCAGCCTACACTCTCCAGACTCAATGGCAGTGGCTGAGCCTGAGCATGGACAGAAACAGGAGGATGGGTATTCACATATACTAGGCCTCACCGCATGCTCGGAGGAGCCCCCGAACAGTGACCAGCAGCCAACCTTAAGGCTAATCCTGAGAGCGGTGCACACCTCTATGGCCTAAGTTAATACAGTTAAAGACAGGTTGGGGGATTGACCAAGGAGGTCGCACTCCTCAGGCAAGACCTGCAAAAAATCAGAGAATGCACCACGGCCACTGAGAGCCACATAAGTGACATTGAAGACCAAATCTCACCCCTGATTAGAGAAGCACGCTCCAACACCCGTATGGCACACAGAAATAGGGACAAAGCTGACGACTTCGAGAACCGGTTACACCAGAACAATGTCCGTATAGTGGGGCTCCCGGAGATAATGGAGGGCAGGGACCCCACGGAGTTTATTGAAACGTGGTTAGTGGAAGCTTTCTGTAAGGAGGCCACCGACCCCGGGAGGAAGCTGAAGCCTAATATCCCTGGACTACAAATGAGACAACTTCTGCTGCTGAAATACTGGGTTAATACAGAGTACTTGGGTATGTAAACTACACCCTAGCCGGGGACACTTTTATAATGTGACATATAGGGTATACTCCCTACACCAATGAGCTTTGGTTGCACCACAAACATGGACGCTGATCAACACTGAGAGGTGCAGCTCTCAGGCACTGAGAGTGGCTGCAGCCTGCATGTTGAGTTGGATGTACCACAGTTTGCTTATAGTTCTACTTAACCAAGACTGGCTGGTTATGCGTGAGTTTGTAAGTTGGTGGACACCGTTGTGCTCCACAAGTTTGAACACTGCACCTTCATATACCTCTGTGCAAGGATGTCACATTATGGACACATGCCTGCATACTTGTACTGGACACTGCAAGAAAATACTCCATTGCCTACTATATGTTTGTAGGGAAGATCTCCCAGCATCTTTCTCTCCCTGCAGGGCCATGTATTTGTTTCACTCTCAATATGGCTGAAGTCCCCATCATTTCCTGGAATGTGCGAGGCCTGGGCTCACCACTCAAATGAACAATGGTAAATACCTACCTGCGGAAATATCACCCAGCCATAGTAGGACTACAAGAGACTCATTTGGTAAAAGACACAATAAGCTGCTTAAGATACTTGTGGGTGGGAAATGCCTACCACTCCACTCACTCCTCTTATCCTAGGGGGGTGAGTGTATTGGTGCACAGAGCCTTGCCTTTCGGGAAATACATGCATTGACTGATGATGAAGGGCGCTTTATATTTTTGCACTGTAAGATATATGACATTTATTGTATTTTGGCAGTGGTATATGTTCCTCCCCCATTTTCAGCAGCTGTCCTCAGGGAGTTGGTGGCATATACACTCTCAAGGCCTAACCTCCCTCTGTACATCCTGGGGGACTTGGTGTGGCGGACTCTGGTTTGGATAGACATCCCCCCACCCCTCACTTTAATGTGGGCAGGGGGACTCTACTATCAAGATTCCTTAATGATATGGGATGGATTGATATATGGAGGATAAAACATCCGGGCACTATTCAATTTTCCTGCTTTTCCAAAACCCATTCATCTTTGTCTCGCATCGATCTATGTGTTGGGAATGGGGCAGCCATGTCATTGGTAAAAAAATCCAGTATGGATCAAGAGGGATCTCTGATCACTCTCCATTGCTGACTTGGATCAGGGCCTGGCCCAGAGACTCCCTGGCACCGGCTCCGTGTCGTTTAAATGTCTTTTGGTTGCGTGTATTCCCATCGGATGGATCTATTGCGAGACAAATAGAGCAATTTTTTGTAGACAATTCCCAATATGAAGATCAACTCATGCTGTGGGATGCCTTTAAATGTTATTTAAGGGCAATTTTCATTTCAGCCATCACTAAGATTAAAACGATTTCAAGGTCTCTCAAGGACACGAACAAGGCTTTTGATACCGTACAATGGGGATATCTGTGAGCGGTTCTGGGGAAATTTGGCTTTGGGAATACATTTATCTCATGGGTTCAGCTCTTATATCATAGGCCAACAGCCACAATTAGAGAGGCGGCAGAGTCTCTGCGTCATTTGAGCTAGGAAGGGTGCCCACTCTCGCCGCTGCTGTTTGCAGTGGCAATAGAGCCACTGGCAGCACAAATTAAAACACTCAAGGAAATAACAGGGTTTAAATACGGACACATACATGAAAAAATTCTTCTATACGTGGATGATATGCTTTTGCTTCTGGGTGATATCGATACTTCTCTAAATAAGGCGATGGATGTTATTTTAAAGTTCGGTAGCTTTTCAAGGCTAACGATTAATTGGTCCAAATCCACGTTGTTACCTCTGGATAAGGAGGCCGTGCCTAATTTAACACTGCCCTGCCCAGTACAGGTGGTATCCACGTTTAGATACCTTGGAATAATAATTTCCCCTCAGATTACTGATTATTGCCACTTAAACATTTCTCCATTACTCAATAGGTTCAGGGACAAGGTTACCCTATGTAACAAATTATGGCTGTCGGTAGCGGGAAGGGCCAACTTACTCAACATTATATTTATGCCCCAACTACTTTATTTCCTTCACAACTCCCCTGTAGTTGTTCCCCTAAAAGTGTTTTGAATAGTGACCTCCATATTTAGAGCCCTGCCGTGGAAGGGAGGGAGCGCTCGTATCAAACTAGAGCAGTTGCAGAAGCCTAAGGATGGAGGAGGGCTAGCTCTCCTAAATCCGTGGATATACTATATTGCCTCTCAGCTCCAACATATGATAGGGGGACTACGGGAGCACACTACACAGGGGGGGACTGACACCAATTCCACGCTATCAATCCTGCTGTATGAAACTGGGGCCTCCTCTCTGGCAGAGGGGCTGGAGGCTTAATTGTTCTGTAAGTCAAACAAAAAGTGCCCGACTTACAGACTTATACAAAAGGTCTTGGACAAGGCAAAGCATTTACAAAAAGTTGATGGCTATATGGAGTTCAGTCCCATTTGGGGGAATCTTTCATACCCAGAACTGGCCAAATTACAACATGCATCTCTATGGAAAGTGCACGGGCTGACACATATCAAACACATTCTCCATGACGGAAAGCTTCTCTCATTCTCTCAGTTAAGGGCAAAATATAATATTGCAGCTAACAGATTTTTCTATTACCTACAATTGCAACACGCGGTGATGGTGCAGCTGTCACTTTGGGATGCAGCATTGTCTCCTACCCCTATCTTTAACTATATTCAGCAAGTAACCTGCAAGAAAGGATTTATATCAAGCTGCTATGCCATGCTTATGGGGGGCCATTTAGCAAACTTTCCCAACTCCGCCTGTGAAAAATGGGAGGGAGACGTGGGGGAGATGCCTGGGGAATTGTGGGAGGAGGCATTGGAGTCGGTCCATATCTGCTCCCTTAACATCTCACAAAGACTCACCCAGCTGTATATTTTGTTGAGAGTTCACCATACTCCGGCTGGGTTGCATGCATTGGGGCTACGACTGGATCCCCTATGTGGTAGATGTGGAACGGGTGTGGGGGACTTAATACATCTAATATGTCGATGTCCTAAGCTCTACCGATACTGGAGCTCAGTCATTTCCACAATTAATGCAACTTGGCAGGTGTCTGTTCCTCTAGACCCCAAGCAGTATATTTTGGGTATACTGGATGCGGTGGTTGAGGACAAATATGCAAAAGAGGCGGCGGCTCTGGCTTTGTTCCAGGCCCGGAAGCTCATTCTGCAGCACTGGGTCTCACCTGCACCCCTTCGCTCCGTATGTGGTTAGAGCTGATGGGATCAGTGCTCAGGATGGAAAAATTGATATACCAACATAGGGGCAGCCACTTAAAGTTTGAAAAACTCTGGGGAAACTGGTTGGCCATTCCGGGACTGGCTCCAGCAGACCTGGTGATGGACAGGCTGATTATGTAAGGAGTAGTGACAATAGACTCCCCTGCGGCCAGAGATTGAGGGGGGGGGACTGAAATGTGTACATGATCAGTTTGATGATACAATTACCTGTTAGAATGTGTTGGGAAAAGGATGCATTTGATTCATGTACAGTGAAATGCTGGTAATGTGCTTCTTGATGGCCTGGTACAGTATGGTGTGTAGTCCGGAAGGCTTATTATTGTACCACTATTGCTATGTATACTGAAAATGCAATGATTCTTTGTTGGTGTATTGTTTAATGCTTTGACATCTAAATAAAGTTTAACCTGATTTAAAAAAAATGTGCCTTAGCACTAGGCACGTTTAGGATTTGAGCAATGAATCATTTCAATGGCCAGAATAAATTTTTATTTGGGCAATTAAAAGAATTAATGCCAATGTGATTAACGTGCCTAAATGCGCCCAAACGCGTTACACAAGTTTAAAAGCCTCAATAGTTTTTTTCTGCCAAAACTGTGCTGCCGGGAGGAAAGGAGTCTAAGAGAGTTAGCAAAATGTCCAGTGTACAAATTCCTCATTTGAATTAATGCAGGAAGCAAATCAAGCCCTCACCATCAAGAATACTCCCACATTGCATCCACCCCTTTCCTCAACAATAGCAGCATGACCTTTCACCTTGGGTGCTCAAGGACTTTATTCTGACACTAAGTGGGGGTACACTGCAGGTAGAGGCTGCAGACTACACTGGTCCTGTTGGCAGCAGAAAGCCAAACTTCAGAGCTTTTTCAATATACTATCTATCCAAGTACAGGTACTGCACTGACACTGCTTAGTTTGTACCCAGTTTGTGCTTTGATCTGTTGGGAGAAAATTGGAGATTTGGGGATGGGAGCAGGTTGAGTAGAGTTGAGGTTGTGAAGTGTTTTTGGCGCACTTTGTTTTGCCATTTTAGTAATCATTTATTTAGGACACTGCAACATTGTACTACAAGAAAACAAGAACACAAACTATACTGTCAAACGGTTGTGCCACTGGCCAGTTTGTGCAATTGTGAAGGCTTAAGCTTTATTTATTTATTCTTTTGTTTCGAAGATTACAATTTCCTTTAGTTTTGATATTTCATCAGATGTCACATCAACAACTATCAAAAAAGGCAATGTTTTTCCTAGTTATAATAATGAATCAGACTGGGGTTCTGCTGCTGTACTTAAGAAAAAAAAAAGTATTACACATACAAATTACACAGAAATCATACCGTTCAGTAGCAACTCATACAGCTCTCCCAAACACCATTATTGAAAGGATTGGTGTTTTTCTCATGTCACTGTTATTTTGTATTGGTACATATTCCACAGAGAGGTACCCAACTCCCCAGTTCCTTTTGTTTGACAACCCATTGCTTTTTAGCCTTGAAAATATCATCGATTTGTAGCAGTCTCCCCGATGTCCAGAGGTCTGGTGGTGACCCCCAGAGTAAAGGAGAGCTGACATCTCTCCTCAGGGTGCAGGTTTAGGCATGGTAGGTGTGGTGCAAGGTGGAAAGATGGACGCCAGTCACTTTTAAAAATTAACAAAGAGAGTTTTATTTCTCAGAAACAGGGGAGAGAGGGTTAGGGTACAGGACAGCCCTTAGGCAGATTCAATAGTAAATAGGTAGACTCCTTGGACAAAAATAGAACTAGGTAGACATTAATACAGAAAAAGGCCCTTTAAGCTGAAAGTGGCAATCTGTATCTTGTAGCAACTGCTGTCTCATATGGCAACAACTTTACTTACAGTTTCCCACTGTAGATCCTCAAGCTCAGATCACAGTATCCCACTGGACTTCTTGGACTCTCAGCTACCTGCTGGATCCCTCAAGCTCAACTCCCAGCTACCCGCTGGATACTTCAAGCTTCACCCACAGCTACCCGCTGTAGATCCTGGACTCACAGCCACCCGCTGGATCCCTCAAGCTTTACTCACAGCTACCCGCTGTATTGCATGGAAGAGTTCTCTCCTGAAGCTTTCCCAGCTAATTCACAGTCCCTGGCTGATGAAGAATCCCCTCTGGTACTCCTTCAGAACTCCATCCCTCCCCTCCTGCCACCAGCAACAAGAGTGGTTGACACCTAGCAACTTCTTCTCCTATGCCTCCTGGCAGCAATCTGTCTCCTCTAGGGCTGAGCCCCTTTACACGTGGCTAGGCGTCAGGCTTCAGGCCTACACCTCTGCTGCTGCTCCACACACAAGCACCCAGGCTGCAGCCTGGGTGGAAAAAACTGTGATCACCTGACTCTCTCCAAATAAATAGATTGTCCCAGCAGCCTCAGCGGCCAAAGAAACTCCTGCTGATTGGCTGAGAAAGCACATTCACTCATAACCTGAATTAACTGTAATATATCATACCAATGCCAAAGGTAACAGTGCCACCTATTGACAAGAGAGAATCACAGTTCCACTAAAGTTTAGAAGAAAACCATTTGATCAAGCTACAAATTAGCCAGGCTAGTTAGCACCTAGCACAATTAAATTTACTAGCAGCCCTGTTTAGGACAAGGGTGCTACAATCTCCCCTGCCAAGGAAACTATGTCCCTGAGTCTGCAAACAAAAACATGTGCTCTCAATCCTGAGAGCAGATGTCCTGGCAAAAAGTGGATAGGGAAAAGAAACAGGGAAGGATGAACTGTAATAACAAATGCATGTGCCATGCCACACAAAAATAGATGAGAATAATTACAAGTGGCATTTCACATGATGACAAATAAATATGAGACATTATTTACAATTACATGTGACATTCCACACAAAAGCAAGTCAAATATGCAATAAGCAATAACCTTATTGTAATTGACCTGCAGTAACATTCATGTCTTGTCTGTCTGCTTATCTCTCTGCTGGTTTTCAGCTTAGAGACCATGCACCTCTCACCTGTGTGAGTAATCTTCCCTCAGCAGGGCTCCACCCCAGGCCCTAATTAGGAACACTATTTAACACTGTTCAGTGCAAGCCAGCACTGCCGATCAACATTATGTGTTAGGTTCCTGCCGTGTGCTCTTCGTCTGATTCCGTTTACCAACCTTGGCTTGTTCTTTGACTATTCCTGTCTGCTTAATACCCCAATCTTTGGCATGCTCTCCCGTCTATTCCTGTCTGCTCATTGCCCTGACCATTGGCTATCCTACTGACTATCCATCAGTAGCCAGCCATGAGTGTGAGCTGGGAGACCCTTGGGGCCATGACCTGGAGTCAGTTGCAGTGAAGTTCATCCTCACCATCAGAGGCTCTGGTGAAATCTGCTGGCTGTTAGACTCTGAGCCCTGGGGAACCCTATGCTCTAGCTCCCTGTGTAATCTATGTCAGTGCTCCAGTGGACCTGCTTTCCTGAACCAACCAGAGCTCCATTCGCAGCAGTCAGCTAAGGGTCCACAACCTTAGCAGTGCGCCCCTAACCCCAGTGGTATGCATCTGTCACCTGGCAAAAGGTGACCTGACACTTATATCCTAACTATCTATTTATTTACACAATAATGCAATTAAAGATAAACATTACTGTACACAGTGGAGATCCTGTCTCTCCTCATCCAAGGTAGACGCAGAAGGTGCAGGAACACCTAAAAACATTAAAGTATGCAAAATGGAAGATATGACATTTTTGCAAGCCACTATAATATAACCTACTATTATAGCTATACTAGTGCAGAATAAACATTTATATACATTTTTGGAGCTTTTGCCTACCCTCAGTCGAGAGTGGCAAAAGGTGCAGGGAGAACACAGCAATATACTCTAACATATTTACATTCCAGCATTCTAGCATATCTTAAAGATAAGGTTCACTTAACACCTATATTTGAGGTGAGAACTTATAACTCACTCAGAGTGGCATGCTCCTGCCATCTGGTGGTCAGTAAAGAGAGAACAGTCCACATAGAAACATTTTAGTCCATGAGATCCGGATTAAAGGTAAAGACTTGCCTCTTTTTAACAGCACAGCCTACCTGACTAGCTAACTAAACACCCCATTGTCCTTGAAGCTCCCAAAGTCCAATAGGCACTTTACTTTGGAACTGTAGTGAACATGGTCAGCACTTTTCCATTGGTTCCCTGATCTCAGGGACAAACTCTTGAGCTGAATGCATGGCTACTTCAAACAGCACTTTAGCCACACAGGTATGCAAGGGACTGTAATATGATGAACTCTTCTGATCCATCTTCCAGAGCAACAAATTCCCCTTGCACATAGTAAGGTATCTCAGCCATTCTTTTATCACGGCAGGTGACTGAGATCACTTTCCTCACATGTGGATATCAAGATATGCTGACAATCAGGAGCAGCAGGTCAGCATATCACTTTCCAAAGCAAGGCATACTAGCAATCCAGGGCAACAGGCCAGCATGCTTATTAGGGCACCTCCTGCAACTGCTGGTATCATGAGCACAGTCCAGCAGCAAGAAGCACAAACAGGTGTGTCTCCACAACAAACATTTTCCATATGAAGAACAGATTCCCATGGGACTGAATGAAGAATCTCCTCTGGAACTCCTTCAGAACTCCATCCCTCAGCACCTGCCTCGGGAAACAAGAGTGGTTGATCCTCTGGAAACTTCTTCTCCTATGCCTCCTGGAAGCGATCTGGCTCTCCTCAGACTGAGCCCCTTTATACATGGCTAGGCCTTAGGCTTCAGGCCTACACCTTTGCTGCTTCTCCACACACACACACCCAGACCGCAGCCCGGGTAGAAAGAACCCTGATCACCTGACTCTCTCTAAATAAATAGACTATCCCAGCAGCCTCAGCGGCCAAAGAAACTCCTGCTGATTGGCTGAGAAAGTACATTTACGCATAACCTGAATTAACTGTGATCTATCACACTAATGCCAAAGATATCAGTGCCACGTATTGACAAATAAGAGAATCACAGTTCCACCCAAGTTTAGGAGAAAACCATTTGATCAAGCTACAAATTAGCCAGGCTAGTTACTACCTAGCACAACTAAATTTACTAGCAGCCCTGTTTAGGACAAGGGTGTTACAAATTGATTTAGCATATTAACCTCATATTGACTTCATTGGGGTTTGGATTGAATTTTGCTATTTACATGATTTACAATGGTTGACAAGCCGCCCATAATTAATATCAGGGACATTCATTTATCTTTATTGGAAAGGAGATGGCTAAGTTTTAAGGGCTCACTATACGGGAGGTTAAAGTTGAACTTAAAGTTGGGGAAAGTGAAAATCCTCCATTGCAGTGGGTCTGCCCCACACTGCAAGTGTTAAATGCTTGTTTATGTCTAGAGCAATTATACTTTCCAGATCCTCCTCTCCTGCAGGCTCCCTTCGCACTGCTGGACTGGTTAATGCAGGTTTTTCTCCCCTACACTCTAGGGGTCAAATGCTTGTAGCTGAATGCATGGCTACTTGAGCTGACTTGAGCTGAATGCTGAAGCTTGTGCTTGTATATATATATATATATATATATATATATATATATATATTACACTGCATTTAGTGTAGACTATACTGTATATACAGCTCATTCAGTGTATAGTATATAAAGTCCGTTCAGGCAGCGTAAATATATATATATATGTATATATACAGTATATAGTATATATATATATATATATATATATATATTGCGATGCATTCACGGTAGACTATATATACAGCTTATTCAGTTCTTAGTATATAAAGTCCGATCAGGAAGTATATATATATATATATAATATACGCTGCATTTAGTGTAGAGTATGTATACAGCCTCAACCCCTACTATGCCTCCAGTCCTCTCAAAAGCCTGCACTGAGAGGAATGGAGGTCTAGAAATGGGTGCCATAAGTACTTGCAGTCAGTCTGCTATCAGTACACCACAAGTTGATGTCAGCAGGCAAATTTCCCTACCCCAGGTGCTGAACCGTAAAAAAAAACAAAAAAAAAAACTGTCCCAGCCATCCACATGCTCAGCATTTAAATGCTAGCTTGGCCAAATTGTTAGCACTCCAACTGCTACCTTTTCAGCTGGTAGACTCTTCCCCCCTTTTAGGACACTTCACACATGTTTCATGCTTGGCAAACGTTCTGAATTTGGTGGTGCAACATTTCTCGACCAGGTGCCCAGGCTTACCAGATATTCTGAGGCAGGCAAGTCTGTGGTCATTTCCGCTGGTCATACAATGCCAGTGCTCGGCTGACTGACATTCAGCGGGAATTGAACCTGCCCACCAACTGCCTCATCTTTGACATGCTCACCAGGTGGAACTCAACATTCGCAATGCTGCAGAGGTTGCATGCACAGCAGAGGGCCATCAATGAGTACCTCTGTGAGTATGGCAACAGAACAGGCTCAGGAGAGCCTGTTTTTTTTTCTCCACGCCAGTGGCTACTGATCAAGGATGCATGATCTGTCCGGTCACCATTTGAGGAGGCCACAAGAATGGTGAGCAGCGACAATGCATACATCAGTGTCACTGTCCCTCTAATCTTCCTGCTGCAGCACACACTTCGTGGAATCAGGGACAGGGCACTTGAGGCAGAACAGAGGGAGGAAGAGGAGGACTGACTTTCCTCTCAAGGCCCCCTTTATTCAGATTCCTGCAGGGCCATAAAACACACAGGAAGAAGAGGATGAGGGAGGTAGAGGAGGATTGTGTCAGCATGGATGTAGAGGATAACATACAGCAGACTTCAAGGGATGGTTTTCAGTCCCCAGAGACCCAAGGAGTTGTACGTGGCTGGGAGGAGGTAGTTCCTGACAATGTCACCCTCAGTGACCCAGAGGACTCTCATGTCTGCTCAAACTTAAGCTGCATGACCTCCCTGATTCTGCAAAGCCTTCGAAAAGACCCCAGGGTTTGTGGTATCAAGGAGAGGGATCATTACTAGGGGGCAACCCTTCTTGATTCACGTTATAAGGGTAGAGTTGCAAAGCTCATCTTGCCTTCGCAGAGGGAGCAGAGGATGAAACATCTTCAGGATAGCTTGAAGAAAAGTTTGTGCAATGCCTTTCCAGACCCTGGGAAGTTACCATGTCTGCTGCTGGACAAAGTGTTTTCTGAGGCTTCCTTCAGTCAGAGGAACAGCGATGGAGAAGGTGGGCGGCTGACCGATGCCTTTAAACAATTTTTCAGTTCTCAGCACCCAGGGTTCAAGCAACCATCATCAGCGTCTGCATTATATGGTGCAGGAATATCTAGGGCCAAGAGCAGACTTGGACACCTTTCCAACTGAGCATCTGGGTCCTGAGAATGGACCACTGGCCGGAACTTGCTCAATATGCAATCGAGCTACTGGCCTGTCCTGCATCCAGCATGCTTCCTGAACAGACATTCAGTGCTGCTGGAGGGTTCGTAATGGATGAAAGAGTGCGCCTGTCCACAGACTCCATTGATAGGCTCACATTTATAAAAATGAATCAGTCCTGGATCAGCAGCTGACCCCCCATCCCTCCTTTGCACTTCACAGTATTCAGATCACCAAAAACGGCGATTCTGAATACTGTCATTTTTTTAAAATTGGCGCCGTTAGCCACTGAGTAAACCGTAAGTGACGCTGTGACGTCGCTTTCGGAATTTGCCAAAGGAGACCCGATCTGAGCCGATTAAGGCTTCTATCAGGTCTCCTTTCAGCCGGCAGAGGCACCGGATCGTCACTCCAGTCTCCTGGTGGGACGGGAGCCTGGAGAAGAGCGGCGGAAGGCGGCAAGATGGGGGGATGTCCCCTCCCTTCCTAAGCCTGGTCTAAAATTATTCAAAGGTGTGCATGAGGGTTCTGGTGTATCTAAAGAACTTTGGTCTGTAAATGCACTACGTGGTATAAAGTAACACTGTTACATAAGTGTTAACTTGGCAAGACACAGAGAAGAGGACCCACGCTAGGACCCCATTCTGCTACTGGGAGAGAGGTAACAGAGGTACGCTGGACTGGTGGAGTGGTTGCAGGCTCAGCACGTCCCTCCTAATGCAGACATACAAGTTACAGTGTATAGTGACATGGGACCAGTCACTTTTCAGAGGAACTCAGCACTTTATGACTGCAGACAGTAAAAGTTCATCTCTAAGTCGGAAAAGCCTTAATGCAGTGGTGTATTTAGTTTTTGTGCTGCCCTAGGCCTGACTAAACTCATGCACCCCCTCATTTAAATATGAACCACCCCTTCCTGTCAAGGCCACACCCCTTCCTGTTTAAGACCCGCCCTGAAATTTTGCAGTGGGAACACTAGTTATGAGGGCCTTGTGGATGGGGTGGGGGGGCAATGGATCCCTTAAGAGATTTCCTCACACTTCCTGTTTGGCTATGGGGCAGCACAACAACTCATTGGTTGGGTCCCCTACATATGTATGGGCTGTCCCCCACTGATGGCAGCCCCGCCGGTATTATCATTATTACCGGTAGCAAGTGCAGGCGCTTTATGGGGTGCCAGACTGGTTTGTCTCCCGGTCTAGTCCACCCCATAAGACTGGCGCTACACTAAAAGTGTAGTGCAAGCCGGCGGGGACTCTTTTCGTGCTGCCCCCCTGCAAAGTGCCGCCCTAGGCCTGGGCCTTGTTGGCCTAGGCCAAGATACAGTGTTGCCTTAATGATAGATTCTCCACATGACCACAGTCTCCTCCTAGTCCCGAGCGCGCTCCATGTGAGAGGTACCCTCATGTGCACGGGTATGGACCCCGCCCCCCAACAGGGGAGAAGGGGAAAGCGCTAGCTTGCTGGGGCAGTGGCAAATAAGGTAAGTGAAACTGCTTTCCCCAGTTCCCTAGCAGTTATACAAGCATTTATCTCTTGCAATGCAGAGGCAGCAAGGAACTATTTTTCTGAATGAATGAAAATGAAGAAATAAATGTAGAAAAGGAGTGTGTTACACAATAGGGAGGGGAACCAGAAATACAAACATAAAGAGAACATATAAACTGTATGCTGATAGCATCTTGGCAGGCATATAAACCTCTTACAAGGCAGTAGTATGTAACTGTGAAGCAATGTGTAGTCATTATGAAGTTTTTACTGTTGTTAATTACACCATGCTTGTCTATCAGCTCCTGAGCATAATACGATTACCTTATCCACACTGGGTATGAATCATACACTCCCTTATATGGTATACAACCCAATGTCCTCATCATTTCCAGATGCAGAACAAACTGAATTATAATTATTTTATCCCAATGAAGGAGAAATTATCCAGATGGAATTTTGATAGAATTGTTGCAACATGCAAAGATAAAAAGACGCAAGTAAAGGAAACTTTTTCTCTAAAAAATGAGCCACTGTAATGATCTGAAACCACAATGAAAGGAGCCATTTGAACACCTTCCAGTTTCTTTATACTTACAAAGGCAGGGATTTAATAAAGATATTGGCTTTCTGAAACACTCCCAGAAATAATAAACTTTAGCTTGCTAGCTTGCATTCCTTGTAACGTTGTAGTGGTGTATTATTGTAAATGCTTTAATAATGTACTGTCAGCTAGAAAGTATTGGCGGGGCTCTCTAAAGTTCTTACTTAACTCACCCGTCTCTGTAGTGTTATGATTTTGTCTTGCTGCACTTCCCTTCAAATGTTTTATAGCGTGGTTACCTCTATATAATGTAAGTGCAGCCTTTCCTGGGAATGGTTTAAACAAAAGCTTTATGTATTTCATCTGAATATCTTACAGTCATTCCTGCAGTTTCTGGATGGTTCTTTGGTCACTGGAAAATAGTTAATGATTATATATATACAGTTGCAAGAAAAAGTATGTGAACCCTTTGGAATGATATGGATTTCTGCAGAAATTGGTCATAAAATGTGATCTGATCTTCATCTAAGTCACAACAATAGACAATCACAGTCTGCTTAAACTAATAACACACAAAGAATTAAATGTTACCATGTTTTTATTGAACACACCATGTAAGCATTCACAGTGCAGGTGGAAAAAGTATGCAAACCCTTGGATTTAATAACTGGTTGAACCTCCTTTGGCAGCAATAACTTCAACCAAACGTTTCCTGTAGTTGCAGATCAGATGTCAATTCTTGACCATTCCTCTTTACAGAACTGTTTCAATTCAGCAATATTCTTGGGGTGTCTGGTGTGAATCGCTTTCATGAGGTCATGCCACAGCATCTCAATCGGGTTGAGGTCAGGACTCTGACTGGGCCACTCCAGAAGGCGTATTTTCTTCTATTTAAGCCATTCTGTTGTTGATTTACTTCTATGCTTTGGGTCGTTGTCCTGTTGCAACACCCATCTTCTGTTGAGCTTCAGCTGCTGGACAGATGGCCTTAAGTTCTCCTGCAAAATGTCTTGATAAACTTGGGAATTCATTTTTCCTTCGATGATAGCAATCTGTCCAGGCCCTGACGCAGCAAAGCAGCCCCAAACCATGATGCCCCCACCACCATACTTCACAGTTGGGATGAGGTTTTGATGTTGGTGTGCTGTGTCTCTTTTTCTCCACACATAGTGTTGTGTGTTTATTCCAAACAACTCAACTTTGGTTTCATCTGTCCACAGAATATTTTGCCAGTACTGCTGTTGAACATCCAGGTGCTCTTGTGCAAACTGTAAACATGCAGCAATGTTTTTTTTGGACAGCAGTGGCTTCCTCTGTGGTATCCTCCCATGACATCCATTCTGTTTAGTGTTTTACGTATCGTAGATTTGCTACAGGGATGTTAGCACATGCCAGAAACTTTTGTAAGTCTTTAGCTGACATTCTAGGATTCTTCTTCACCTCCCTAAGGAGTCTGCGTTGTGCTCTTGCAGTCATCTTTACAGGACGGCCACTCCTAGGGAGAGTAGCAGCAGTGCTGAACTTTCTCCATTTATAGACAATTTGTCTTACGTGGACTGATGAACAGCGAGGCTTTTGGAGATACTTTTATAACCCTTTCCAGCTTTATGCAAGTCAACAATTCTTAATCGTAGGTCTTCTGAGAGCTCTTTTGTGCGAGGCATCATTCACATCAGGCAATGCTTCTGGTGAAAAGCAAACCCAGAACTGGTGTGTGTTTTTTATAGGGCAGGGCAGCTGTAACCAACACCTCCAATCTCATCTCATTGATTGGACTCCAGTTGGCTGACACCTCACTCCAATTAGCTCTTGGAGATGCCATTAGTCTAGGGGTTCACATACTTTTTCCACCTGAACTGTGAATGTTTACATGGTGTGTTCAATAAAAACATGGTAACATTTAATGCTTTGTATGTTATTAGTTTAAGCAGGCTGTGATTGTCTATTGTTGTGACTTAGATGAAAATCAGATCACATTTTATGACCAATTTGTGCAGAAATCCATATCATGCCAAAGGGTTCACATACTTTTTCTTGCAACTGTATATATATATATATATATATATATATTTATAGTGTGATTGGAAGCCAGGAAAATCTGTAGGTTGTGTCCAGGATGGGAGATATATTTGTCCAAGGTTCAGGTTGTACACTGATTGCTTTTGTGTTTGTGCTGTGTAGTGAGCCTGTTTGGGCTTAATGAGGGTTAACAAGCTCAGGTGTAACAGATAAAGCACTCAGGGCTCTATAAAACTCCCAGGTTGCTTCAACAAGGGCTCCACCCTGGAACAAGATCTCTGTGCACGGCAGACTGGGGAGCAGCAAAACCTCTCAATGGTGAGATTAAGTCTGTGTGACTAAAAGCCTCTGTTTATTTCTCTGTGACTGCCAAGTGTCTGGGCAGCGGTAGGCTGTGACGGAACAAGTAGTCAGGTTCCTGTGTCTTTGTAGTTAGATGCCCAAAGAGGCAAGGGTTTATTTTCTATTTTGTTTTATTTTACCTGTTTTGATGCCTGCAGTTTGTAACCACAGACATGTAACCACAGTTTTTGCTTTCACAAATATCCTGCTGTCTGTCTGTGCCTACTTCACTGTACTGTGACACATCCAGGTGGCCCTGCACACCCCGCTACTGAGCTAATCCCATACAATATATGGAAAATGAAAGGAACACTTTTTATCAGAGTATAGCATCAAATCAATAAAACTCCTGGGATATTGATCTGGTCAGTAGCAGAGGGGATTGTTAAGCAGTTTCAGCTGCTTTAGTGTTAATGAAATTAACAACAGGTGCACTAGATAGGCAACAATGAGATGGCCTCCAAAACATGAATGGTTTTACAGGTGGAGGCAACTGAAATTGTTTTCCCTACTCATCTTATCTGACGGTTTTTCACTAGTTTTGCATTTGGCCAGTATTAGGTCAGTGTCATTACTGGTAGCATGAGGCGATACCTGGACCCTATAGAGATTGCACAGGCAGTTAAACTCCTCCAGGATGGCACATCAATACCGGCTATTGCCAGAAGATTTACTGTGTCTCCCAGCACAGTCTCAAGAGCATAGAAGAGATTCCAGGAGACAGGCAGTTGCTCTAGGTGAGCTGGAAAGGGCCGTAGAAGGTCCTTAACCCATCAGCAGGACTGGTATCTGCTCCTTCGTGTAAGGAGGAACAGGATGAGCACTGCTAGAGCCCTACAAAATGACTTCCAGCAGGCCATTGGTGTGAATGTCTCTGACCAAACAATCAGAAACAGACTTCATGAGGGTGGCCTGAGGGCCCAATGTCCTCTAGTGGGCCCTGTGCTCACTGCCCGGCACTGTCCATTTGCCATTGAACACTAGAATTGGCAGGTCTACCACTAGCACCCTGTGCTTTTCACAGTAGAGAGCAGGTTCACCCTGAGCACATGTGACAGATGTGAAAGGGTTTGCAGAAGCCATAGAGAATGTTGTGCTGCCTGTAACATCATTCAGCATGACCGGTAATGCATTCTATGCATTAGGATAAAAAAATCTTCTGTGTGCAGCAGCCCCCTCAGCCCCCTCATACTTACTTGAACTTCATCTCAATCGAATCTCAGTTGTTGGCCCTGTCATTCAAAGTCAGTGAGTCAATCACGATAGAGAGGGGGCCAAGTCACGGCTCCGTGTCTGAATGGACACACAGAGCAGCGACTCGGCTCGGATGCCCCCTAGCCAGCTGCTCGCTGTGGGGGCAATCAGCAAGAGGGAGGGACCAGAAGCACCAGCGAGGGGCCCAAGAAGAGGAGGATCGGGGCTGCTCTGTGCAAAACCATTGCACAGAGCAGGTAAGTATAACATGTTTGTTAATTTTAAGCGGAGAAAAATGACTTTAATATCACTTTAAGGAAAGCCTGTGCTCAGAGGAAGTTGCCTTTGCTGGCCTCTTCTTTTAAAAATGCTATCCTAATTGAATAACCTCAATAATGTTCAAGTCTCTGGCGTGTATATAGAATGTGGATCAGCAGAACTGACTTCAACTTGACATTACTTGATAAGCAACTGTGCAAACTGTAGCCCTTGGCTGCCCAGGAATACAAACACACAGGCCTGTAAACCCTTTCAATGAGATTTTGCTGAAGGAGACACAGCCTGGTTTGTGACTAAGCATGTTGCTAATTTGCTTAATAAATGCCCTCCATAATCGATGCGAAGGGAAGTTATGACTACCTTTTGCAGGTTTGATAGTTTTGATTAAATCACAGTTCGATTGGATAAAAAAACGGAAATGTGTATGGCTACCATTAGAATGTTGGCCATAGTTCAAAGGCCATGGAATATGTTATGGGATTAAGTTGAGCTAACCCAAACTGTAAATTTCGGACTTTTGGGTGTCTGGGACCCGGACCCGAACCCGGACTTTTCAAAAAAAAGTCCGGGTTTGGGTTCGGGTAATTTTACTAAAAGTTCTGAAAATTGCTGTAAAAAAGTCCTGGAAAGTCCTAGAGGTCTGCAAAAGGAAGGAAAATGGGGGTAAGGGTCGGACAAGTGCCCTACAAAGAAATGGGGACAGGGAAATAACTTAAAAGCATTTTTAAACAAAAATCACATAAAAAAAATCAAAAATGGAGGTGGATGTGGATCATGTTCAAACTGTGTGTGAAAAGTATTAATTAGCGGGAGAAGCCATATCACTGTTCTAAAATCATCTGCAAACTGTGTGTGAAACTTAAACAATAGCAGGTAGAAGCCATATCCCTGACCTGCTATTGTTTAAGTTTCACACGCAGTTTTCAGATGATTTTAGAACAGCTATTGTTTAAGTTTCACACACAGTTTGCAGATGATTTTAGAACAGGGATATGGCTTCTCCCGGCTATTGTTTAAGTTTCACACACAGTTTTCAGATGATTGTAGAACAGGGATATGGCTTCTCCTGGCTAATTTATACTTTTTTCACACAGTTTGAAGATGATTTTAGAACAGTGATATGGCTTCTCCCGCTAATTAATACTTTTCGCACACAGTTTGAAGATGGTCCACGTCCACCTCCATTTTTGATTTTTTTTAATGTGATTTTTGTTTAAAAATGCTTTTAAGTTATTTCCCTGACCCCATTTCTTTGTAGGGCACTTATCCGACCCTTACCCCCATTTCCCTCCTTTTGCAGACCTCTAGGACTTTCCAGGATTTTTTTACTGCCATTTTAGTGCCTAAAAGTTCGGGTCCCCATTGATTTCAATGGGGTTCGGGGCCCGGGTCAAAGTTTGGGTTCTGTCTGGACCCGAACCCGGACTTTGTCCCGATGTTCGGCCGAACCAGCAGAACCCGAACTTCTAGAGGTTCGATCAACTCTAGTTATGGGTTAAATAAATTTATCCGTGAAACTGCGATTCTCATACCTGCTGGATTAGCCTTGAACCTATGGTATTAATGAACCCAAACCTCATCTCTACTGGCCAGCCAATCTGAATGTTGGTCCTCCTTTTTCTGCTGATATCACATGATTAAGTGAATAGGCCTTAGAAATGTGTTATCAGCTCTTTGGGGTGTTTAGAAAACAGCCAGAAAAAAGCTCCAGGAAGGGGAAGTACTGTAGCTCTTCTCTAACTATTTATCAAGACTGGAAGCATACATGTATGATAGTATTTCAGTAGCACATTAACAGTTTATAACTCATATGCTTAAATACAGATGCATTATTATTGATTGCCCTTTATTTACTATGTATAATATCTTAATAGTACAGGTTCAACTTTGCTATGTTCTTTTGGAATAAAATTCAGGTAAGATCCTTATACATTGGTACTCTCCATATAATAAAATAAAAATGCACAAATAGTATGCTTCTGCCTAAACTTGCCTTTTAGGAAATGTGTCATAGGAAACACAGAGACCCACATTCCTGGCCTCTCCTTCTGAAAATGTTCACTGCTCAGCTGTCATGGCTCTTTCTTTAGTGCTTTCTGAGTTGCTGGAACCAGCATGTAGATAGGGAGTTCTGCATGCTTGTTTAGGAAACTAACTCAGTAAATACTGAAACCAAGGACAGTCAACTAGATTTCTCAGTTTGATGACTGTGTGCTTTAGAAATGTAAATACTTATTTGACTACAGTAGGGCATTGGATTGTATCTTGCAGTGGGTACAGAGATGAGGCTATATATTACATGTAAACTGGGCATAACTACAAATTGCAGGGCCCCTTCACAAAATTGTCCCTGACACACACTGGTGTTCTCTTTCTGCTGTACCCAGAACTTTGAGAATTTGGTGGCCAGCAGGCTTTACCGCAACCATGATAAAATACGCACTTTATATTAGCTTTCAGTGGAGTTAGCCTTTTTTAATTGGCTTTATACAGAAATTGTACTTGTTCACATTGACTTTCAGTCAAATTTTTCCCTTAAAGTTGACCTTTCCTCTTGGCCTTAAACTCACATCTGCATGCATCTTTGTATTTGAAATCGCCCAACACTTTTTACACTTTTTTTAGCCACTTCAATACAGGACGTTTATACCCCCTTCCTGCCCAGACCAATTTTCAGCTTTCAGCGCTCTCACATTTTGAATGACAATTACTCTCTCATGCTACACTGTACCCAAACAAAATTGTTATCATTTTTTTTTCACACAAATAGAGCTTTCTTTTGGTGGTATTTAAGAACCTCTGGGCTTTTTATTTTTTGCAACATAAGTGAAAAAAGTGCGAAAATTTTGTGAAAAAAAACTTTTTTTAGTTTCTGTGATAAAATTTTGCAAATAAGTAATTTGTGTTCATAAATTTGGGCCAAAACCTATACTGCTACCTATCTTTGGTAAAAATAACCCAAATAAGTGTATATTATTTGGTCTGTGTGAAAGTTATAGAGTCTACAAGCTATAGTGCCAATCATTGAAAATTGATCACACCTGATGCACTGATGGCCTGTCTCATTTATTGAGGCCCTGAAATGTCAGGAATGCACAAATACCCACTATATTACCCCCTTTTGAAAAGCAAACATTAAAAGGTATTTAGTAAGAGGCATGGCGAGTTTTTTGAAGTTGTACTTTTTTCCCACTATTCTTGGGAGAATTAAGAAATTATTATTTATTTATTTTTTGCACAAAATTGTCATAACAAGTTATTTCTCACGCACATCATATGCATACTTCCAATTGCACCCAAAATACATTCTGCTACCCACCCCGAGTATGGCGATACCACATGTGTGAGACTTTTTCACAGCCTGGCCACATAGAGAGGTCCAACATGGAGGGAGCACCATCATACATTCTAGGAGCAGAATTTTCACATCTAATTTCCTAAGGCCCTATTACACTTTTGAAGGCCCTGGAGCACCAGGACAATGGAATTACCCACAAAATGACCCCATTTTGGAAAGCAAACACCCCAACATATAATCTATGAGGCATTATGAGTCTTTTGAATGGTTCATTTTTTCCCACAAGTCTTCGAAAAACGTGGAAAGAAAATGAAAACGCTTTTATGTTTACACAAAGTGGTCAATTTCTAAGATATTTCTAACACATAGCATGTACATAGCAAAAATTACCCCCCAAAATATATTCTGCTACTCATCCTGAGTATGGCGATACCACATATGTGAGACTTTTACACAGCCTGGCCACATAGAGAGGTCCAACATGCAGTGAGCACCATCAGGTGTTCTAGGAGCAGAAATTTCACATCTCATTTCCTAACCACCTATTACACTTTTGAAGGCCCCGGAGCACCAGAACAATGGAATTACCCACAAATGACCCCATTTTGGAAAGCAAACACCCCAACGTATATTCTGTGAGGCATTATGAGTCTTTTGAATGGTTCATTATTTTTCACAAGTCTTCGAAAAATGTGGAAAGAAAATGAAAACACTTTTATTTTTACACAAAGTGGTCAATTTGCAAGATATTTCTAACACATAGAATGTACATAGCAAGAATTGACACCCAAAATATATTCTGCTACTCGTCCCAGATATGGCGATACCACATGGGTGAGACTTTTTCACACCCTGGCTACATACAGACGGCGAATATGCAGTGAGCACCTTCAGGCATTCTAGGAGCATAAATTACGCATAAAATTTCATTTATACCTATCACACTTTTAAAAGCCCTGGAGCACCAGGACAGTTGAATTGCCCCCAAAATGACCCCATTTTGGAAAGCAAACACCCAAGGTATATTCTATGAGGCATGGGCTGCAGATAGATACTCGGGTACTGTGATGGGCTGCAGATAGGAACTCAGGCATTCTGATGGGCTGCAGATAAGTACTCGGGTACTTTGATGGGCTGGAGACAGGTACTCGAGTAATCTGATGGACTGGTAAAAGGTAGTTGGGTACTCTGATGGGCTGCAGATAGGTACTCGGTTACTCAGATAGATTGGTGACAGGTACTCAGGTAATCTGAAGGGCAGGGGACAGGTACTCTGATGGGCTGGTGACAGGTACTCGGGTACTCAGGTGGGCAGGTGACAGGTACTCGGGTACTCAGGTGGGCAGGTGACAGGTACTCGGTTACTCAGGTGGATAGGTGACAGGTACTCGGGTACGCTGATGGGCTGGTGACAGGTACTCGGGTACTCAAATGGGCTGGTGACAGGTACTCTGGTACTCTGATGGGCAGGTGACAGGTATTCAGGTACTCTGATGGGCAGTTGACAGGTACTCGGGCACTCTGATGGGCAGTTGACAGGTACTTGGGTACTCTGATGGGCAGGTGACAGGTACTCGGGTACTCTGATGGGCTGGTGACAGGTACTCGGGTGCTCTGATGGGCAGGTGACAGGTACTCGGGTACTCTGATGGTCTGGGGACAGGTACTCGGGTACTCTGATGGGTTGGTGACAGGTACTCGAGTACTTTGATGGGTTGGTGACAGGTACTCGGGTACTCTGATAAGTTGGTGACAGGTACTTGGGTACTCAGATGGGTTGGTGACAGGTACTCTGATGGGATGGTGACAGGTACTCGGGTACTCAGATGGGATGGTGACAGGTACTTGGGTACTCAGATGGGCAGATGAAAGGTACTCAGGTACTTTTTTTTTTATAATCAAAATTTTATTGAATTTTCACAAAATCTATGAAACAAAACATAACTTGATATAGCGAAAAGATAAGGAAATGGCAGTACATAACAACCATATCAGAAAAACAGCACAAGGATAAATAACATAGGACATGCCATGTGAGATAATAAAAAAAATTTAGAAGGAAGTGGAAATACAACTAAAATAAAAATAGAGGATATATAAATAAATAAGGAGAAAAACAGAAATCAAGGGGTAGACCACAAATTTGCAGAGTCAGAGACAGGTGGCCTCCCCACAATACCATTCGGGGGAAACTCAGGCTCTCAATAGAGTATAAGGCCTATGAGGGGTGGAATACAATGCAACAAAAATACTTGTGGACAACCCATGTGGTGCCACCCCGGAACCAGGGACCGCGGGCTCACACACCCGCCGAGCCCCCCGGGTCACCCCCCACGCCATCAGCAGGTTGGGGTTAAAAAACGGGGGGAGAGGGCCGGCCCGAGCAAGCACAGCCCGGGGAGGGGGGCGCCCACCCAAGCCCCAGGGCCGCATCCAAACATGGGGGGGAAGAGGTTAACCTGACCATAGAGGCGATCTAGACCCCGGGAGAATTACTATATATTATGGGTAAAAAAGAAAAAGGGGGAGGGAGTAGGGGGGAGGGTAGGAGGACGGAGGAGGGACCACTCTGGGCAGCAAGTATGAGGAAAACCTGAAAGGAGACACATCCCAGTGGAGAGAAATATAGAGGTGGAAGACCGAGAGGGGGAAACTCCCGACAAAAATCGCACGGGTCTATGCGGGTCACACCCAGGGTTGTTCACAGGCCAGATGTAGCTTCTTAACTACTCGTTCCAATCTCCTGCGAGTAGTATTGCCAACCAGCCCAGGTATCTTTAAATCTATCATATTTGCGGGGGCGCACACGAGCGGCATGCATGTGGAGGTCGGTAGTGACCAGCTGTGATTGGACACAGCTGGTCACGTGGAAAGAGCCAATTTTATTGGCTCTTTACCCTGATTAAGGGGGGGATGTGTCCCGAGGGACACGATCGATCTGCGATCACCGCGCTGCGGGCCCCTGGAAAAGGGAAAGACCTCATATGATGCAACAGATGCAAGTAGTACTGTACAGTGCATGTGCAAAGTGAAGTGCATGATGCAATGTGCTTCATCTCACGCATTAGTAGTATCAAAAAAAGTTTCAAAATGGTGGCGCGAGTATGAGAATCCGGGTAGCACAGAGGCAGGACAAAAATAGGTAAATGTGAAGAAAAAGATCACAATTAGGCCCCTTTCACACATACGGACCGTTTGTCCGTTTTTCATCCATCCGTTGACGGATGAAAAACGGACATCAATGCAACTCTATGGAAAAACTGATGACAACTGATGATCAGCTATTTTCATCAGTTTTCATCCGCTTCCGTCAGCATCCGTTTTTTTGAACGGATGAAAGTCCTATTTTTCATCCGTCAAAAAAACGGATCGGACGAAAAACTGATGTAAACTGACGAACGGTCAGTTTTTCATCCGTTTTTGCATTGGTAGTGAATGTAAAAAAAATCTGATGAAAAACTGATGACCACTGATGAAAAACGGATGAAAAAACGGATGAAAAACTGATGACCACTGATGAAAAACGGATGAAAAAACGGATGAAAAACTGATGACCACTGATGAAAAACGGATGAAAAAACGGATGAAAAACTGATGAAAAAAGGATGAACTGATGAACTGATAAACTGATGAACTGATGAACGGTCCGTGTGTGTGAAAGGACCCTTATATAGGTGTGTATGATTGTTTATTTCCTCCCTATGCATTATTGCCAGGTTTTTAGTGCGGGTGTCTTCATCCACTTATCAACAGGCCTGTAAGGGATTAGGGTACATGAACACTTTGGCATTTTTGCCTGTAGAAGCAGCTAATGTTCTCCTATGTGTCCATGCACATTAAGATGTTTAGAGGCCTATTTTCAGCTCAGTGTTTAGAGGCAGAAAAAAAAACACCCAACCCCCTCTGAGAGCAGTTTTCTGGCAGCAAAAAAATACTAAACGCTCCTAAACGTCTGTAGAAAAACACTCTATATGAGCCAAGAACTGGCATTTTTTGTAATCCCAGTGTGCATGCACCCTTTAAAGTGATTCTAAAGGTATTTTTTTCAAACATAGAAACACAAAAAAAAGTGACGGCAGAAAAAGACTGAGTAGTCCTTCGAGTCTGCCCTTTTTTTTTTCGTTATCTTTTTTTGTGTGTAGATCTCTGAATAGAGTTTTTTTCTTGGGAGAGTGCATGTGATCAGAACAAGGCCAATCAGCACTGTCCAGAGAGAGGATCAGGGGTCCTGCAGCCTCATAGAGCAGCCAGAGGAGAATGAAAACTCCTCCTCCAAGCTTTAACCAGACACTGATAGAAGTCACAAAACTGCTATATACTGCTGATGAGAAAATGTATTTAGCAGTTCAAATTTATTAAAATAATTGCATTTCCATGTTCTGTGGGAGACCAGATATAGTGAATGCAGGGTTCTGAGTTTTTTAACACTTTACGTAAACACACTGTTATCTCAGTCCATATTCCAGCTGTGCTGTCCAGGAAAGGAAAAGACTGCTTTTACCAGTAAGGCTGTAGATAAGGTAAGTCTCCTGTTTGCAGTGTGTAAAAGTTCAAAGTGTGAAACGTGTATATAGCAAGGCATGTGATTTACAGCCCTGATAATCCACTGTCCTGTATTAGACAGATCTGACTCACCTGGCTGGGGGCAAGTTCTGACAATCTGACACTGCCCTCCCCAGCGCTTCATTCAGCAGCTCATTCTTGGTCCACATAATTCCAGGGTCACATATTGGAGAGTCGCAGTATTAATAAGAATTGAAGAGTCACACCACTGCTTGATAGTCCAGATACAGTTTTATTCATATAAAGAACAAACAACCAAAAGGACAGCCAACAAGTTTTGGGTGCCAAAAAAATGCCCCGCCCCCTTCATCAGGGATTGGAATAGAAGACGATATATAGGACTGAATATTAACTTGAACTCAGATGGTGTTTTCACAGACTTTTTCTACAGATTCTGATAAGGATCAGCTGGGACAGGTTCCGGGGGAGTTGTGCACATACCTGTGGCCCTTGACCAACAGAGGTCTGGATGGGTTGGCTGAAAGTCAAAAAAACTGCAAAGGAACTGCTATCAGTAAGTGTGCCCTTGCACCTGGGAGTTCTCTGAACCACTAGATCAGTGGTTCTCAACTCCGGTCCTCGGGACCCACTAACAGGCCAGGTTTGCAGGATAACTGAAATACATCGCAGGTGATATAATTTGCTGCTCAATGATTGCAGTATTCTAGTCTGCATCTCCCCAAGGTAATACTTAAAATCTGGCCTGTTGGTGGGTCCCAAGGACTGGAGTTGAGAACCACTGCACTAGATCATCCCAAGCGAGGGCAGTAATCTGTGGAAAAGTAGTCTGCCACTCAAGCTTGTGCTAGCAGATCTGTTTACAACTATGGACAGCAGGGAGGAGATGCAGAGATGATGAAGAAGAAAGGAAGCTTAGACCTCACAAACAATGGGAACAAATATTTGAAAACACCCTCAAGGGCTCAATAAATGTACAGAGTCCGGACCGTCATTCACAAATTTGCACCATCGATTACCAACTTATGTTGGAGATGTAACTCCAAACCAGGTTCTCTCATCCACATCTGGTGGTTATGTCCCATAATCCAAAAGTTTTGGAACGATGTCCACAACATAATTGCAAGGGTCTCTACCCTCACGTTAGAATTCTCCCCTTCCCAATTCCTACTAGATCACACCCCTATACCCAGACGCTCTTACTTCAAGTCCCTTGCTATGCACATGCTAAACACTGCTAAATTATGTGTCCCAACTCTATGAGGCAAAACCCAAGCCCCCTCAACCAAAGACTGGTTTTGGAGAATTGACAAAATCACCGAAATGGAAGAGCACATAGCCATCTCCCATGACAACATATCCAAATACATCACCCCCTGGTCTTGTTGGTCACATTTCAGAAGCACCCCTGAATATATTCGAACCATGGACCCCAAATCTAAATGAATAAGAAAACTCCTCAGGCTCCCTTCTCCTCTTCTTCTTGTGACATCACACCAAATTACCCTACACAAAATACAGGGGATGGTTGAGGCCAGAAGGGCTGTAAACCATGGTTAGATAGGAGGCATGTGTCGTTGCCTCCCCCCCCCCCCCGTTTTCGGCCTACCCAGCCCATATTCCCTGAAGCTCCCACATCCATCCTCTCACCAGTCTTCCTACCCCTACCCCCTATCTCTTTCCCACCCCCCCGCCCCCCACCATTCGATCTGCCCTCCCTATTACTCTTCACTATCACCTTAAACTAAATACTGTACCGATCCATGGCTGTCAGCAGGTCTGCCAACCATAAAACCCCCCCTAGACACATATCAACACTGTCCCATATAACCCGCCACACTGAAGACTACCCTCATCAAATACATTACATCACTCCTCATATTCAATCTCTGGCACCCCAAATCTCAATTCACAAGGTAGTCAACCACAATTCGGATTTGACTATCCTTTAAAATAGGTCCCTACGAACCACAAAACTTGTTAATTCCCACCTCCTGACTTCTATTTTTCCCAGCTGGACTTGCCATGGTTCTTGCTTTCTCGACCCCCCCCCTCCCCTAGACCCCATTACCACTTCACTTGCTGCCAGGGGCGTTGCTAGGTCTACAAAAGATCTGGGGCTAGAGCCCATAGCAGTGAAGTAAAGAAAGACCTACGCTTGAGCGGGCATGCATGTAATAAAATAAATAATAATAGTAATAAATATACATGTGTATGTATGTATGTATGTATGTGTATGTATATATATACACAGTCTGCATTCCAGACCGGAACATACCTGCTAATTGCAGAGCTGCACCCTCCCTGTAAGAGACCCCAGACTCGGGGCTATAGCCCCAATAGCCACCCCCTAGCAACGCCTCTGCTTGCTGCTATGAGAGAAGTTAAACCAGTGGGCTCAGTATGTTAATAATTCTTAATTGCAGATGGTGCTAGGTGGAAACATGGTCGATCAGTTCGAACTTGAAGAAATATTTGTCAGTAAGGTATAT
>BLSH010241352.1:483050-493919 GCA_018402905.1 Glandirana rugosa
CATACCCCCCCCCCCCCCCTCCCCTAGACCCCATTACCACTTCACTTGCTGCTATGGGAGAAGTTAAACCAGTGGGCTCAATATGTTAATAATTCTTAAATGCAGATGGTGCTAGGTGGAAACATGGTCGATCAGTTCGAACTTGAAGAAATATTTGTCAGTAAGGTATATAGTGAAAAGGAAAAGGCTTTAAAAAGGTCATGAACATTATAATGAGTGGGGAAAAGAGGAACCAGGGAAGGCAAACTATAAGCAGAATACACTTCAGCTTTATTTATGGCCATTTGTATGGCTTTTCCCTGACAGCCTCAGTGACAGCATATTTTGGCAGCAAATATTTGTCTTTGGAATTATTTTTTCTTTAGAAGTGGCTTAGCTTAAATACAGCTGCAGCATTCCAATCTGATTAGATTTGGTTTAGGCTTTTTCAGGTAGTTGTAGCAACGACATATGCTTTCTTGTCAACAGATAACAAGCCTTAAAGCAGTATTAAACCCCAAATCAAAAATGTACTGTAATGCAGCTCACTATTCCTGCATTTATTTTCTTTTTTAGGCTTTTTTCCCTATATTGTCACCTAGGGATCCAGCCAGTAACACACTTTCTGTCTTAGAGTGTCTCCTCTCTGAGTGTAGGAGCAACGGAGACATTTTTGTACAGCATCATTGTCAGTTGGTGGAGAAGGTAGTGTTAAAGGGTTTGTAAATTCAAAAGTGTTACCCTTTTAAAACCATAAACATGTTATAATTCTACCATTCCATAGAGCAGCCCCAATCCTCCTATTCCCGGGTCCCACACTGGCATTTCTGGCTCCTCCTCTTTTCGTTGTACCACTTTAGGAAGCCGCTTTCTATAGTGGCACACATGTGGGCTCAATCTGGAGCTGCATTACCTGCCTCTATAGACACAGACAGGGAGGCTTGGCCCCGCTCTTGTGCCCTCACCACATGATTTGACTAACAGCAATGGGAGCCAATGGAAGAAGAGGAGAGAGCCGCTACAGATGGGCACAGTGCTGGATTGAGACCGGGCTCAGGTAAGTATGGGGGGGGGGGGGCATTGAGGGGATGATACACATACTGAAACATTTTTTACTTTAATGCAGGGAATGTATTAAGTTACAAAAATGTTTAGTCTTTACAATCACTTTAAGCAGGCCTTAAATAGGTAGGGTTTTTTTTTTTCCAGCCAACGTGCCCACTCACCTGGACATTGTATCCTAACAGGGTAATTCACCACTGTCAGAATACACTGATCAGCAGCTGCAGCTTATTGCCTGCAGCCGCTGATCAATAAAAGTTTTACAAAGTCAATCAAGCGGTCAACTTCTGTCAACGGAGGGCAGCCATAAATGGATCAATATTTAGCCAGGTCCTGCTTAACTGGACGAATTTTGATCTATGGCAAGCTCTGGATGTACTAGAAGATTGAGATGAATTTGACTTGTGAATGTTTAAAAAGCCAACAAAAACGTACCTCCCTACTGACATAAATGGAAAATGCATCAAAAACGCATTTTTGGTGAGTTTTTTGAGTAATATGTCCATGTTTCCTCTGATTCCTCCTGTATTGAATTGTATTGTATTTGTACTCTCTACCCTTAAGTTGTAAAGTGCTGCGCAAACTGTTGGCGCTATATAAATCATGTATAGTAATAATAATAATAATGTTTCACAGGTGCATAATTGGAGTCAGGCAACCAGAAAACGCATTAAAAATGTATCAAAAACACATGCGTTTTTACTGTGTTTTTTCAGCAAAACAGTGTGAAAGGGCCCAAACGCAGCTGCAAGATATTACATTTTTGTTTTTGGCTTGATTACTGCTTTACAAAAGGCCCTATCAATTTAAAAAGCAAACCAACATACCCACAAAGAAATGAAAACCCAAAACACCAGCCATCCGAAACCATACCCCACTTTCTTTTTGCTTTTAAAGGAAAGCCTTGCAAGTAAAAAAGCAGTTGCTAATGATGGGACAGCTCTGTCTTCAAAGCAACCACAAACATAAATAAAAGATAAAAGTACCTCAAGAATAACAACATACACCAAGAAAAAAAAGCAAAAAAAAGGGTTTGATAGCAATCAAACTGTTATGAAAATATTCACTTCAATTATCCAATTGTGTGCAGAAGAAATAAGTAAATATACATTTTCTTTTCACATGACTGGATAATTAAAGCAAAGATCCACACAATATACTGTATTATTTGATGATTCTTAACTACTTTAATAAGTCAGCCTCTGTGAGTGGTCTGAGCCCCAAACACCCTTCCTTTATAGTGAAGTAGCTAGATTATTCAGTTTGCCTCATAATTGTCCCTTCTAGATCTGTGGGCCATGGTTGCAAACTCTGCTGTCTGTGTTCACCCAACTGCCCTTCAGCCCAGGTTCACACAATGCAGGTGTAGCGCGGCCCTGTTGAGGGTTGCTTGAGATATCAATTCCCCCTTGGTTTTCTCCACTCTAAAGCTTCGTACACACGGTGCGGCGGTGGTACAACCGGTCGTCCAAAATCGTATGTCGGCTGTTGTGTCTTGCATACTGACATGCACTAAGTGATCGTACGACCAAGCCAAACGTAATGACGTGCTTTGAGCGTATAAAGAGGAATTTCAGGTGAATGTGATTTGTGAATTAGGAACGTAGGTTTATATGAACTGACACTTTCGAGCGTTCCTGACTTCTGAGCATGCGTGTTTTGCACATACAACTTGTTGGACCAACTTCTCTGTACACAGGATACAACGGTAGTACGGCCGCTTGTTGGTACAACCAAAGTTTTCTAGTCTGCTCATCCAACTAATGTTGTATGACCGTCGCACGTCGGCTGTTCTAATCGCATGTACTAACGGTCGGATGATCGTACAACAGGCGGTCGAGGCGGTTAGAGTCCTCCATCTCCCCTGACACTCTGGGTTCACTCAGGTTACCAAATTATAATGACTTAACACCTTGGATAGCAATAGAGACCACACCAAGTTTGTGTCTAAAGTATTTACTTATAAGAGCTAGTTTTGTTGCTCCAGAAGCACAATTGGTAACTTGAATGCAACAGTAAACAGTTTACTTGACAATATAGAATAGCAAAAGATCAATTTTGATTAACAATTTTGACACTTCTTTTATGCTCGGAGAGAGATCCTGCTCAGATGGAAAGCCACGGAGCTCCCCACTAGACGCTCATGGATACAAGCGGTTAACAAGGCCCTACCCCCTATATAGACTAACCTATGAAAACAGGTAATGCCCCCACAAATTCCATAAAATATGGGATGGATGGATTGAGAAATGCTCCTAGGGGGTTCAAGTCCATTGAACTTTCCCCACTGGCCTATTGGAGACGATGGGACGGGACTTTCCGCCCCCCCCCCCTCTCTGGCTTGTTAGGATACTGTAAGATACTAACATTTACCTTGTACTCCTTTGCTACCCAGTATTGGAGTTTGTATATTTATACTTACCTGTCTTCACAACTGTTTGATTGTAATAGAGAATGGCTGCCCTCTCTTTTCCACCTTGGCGCTGATTAATCTGTTATGCTGCTGATATCTGTGTATTTATTGCCTCCCCGTCTTGATATGTAATTCGTGTATCTGGATACTTGATCTATTTTAATAAAAACTCTTTTACTGTAAAAAAAACTAAAAAAACTATTTTGACACTGAATAGTAAAAAGGATAGGTGAATAACGATATTCCTATCTCCTTTTTAGACTGTGATAGCACAACAGAAAAAAAAAAAAACAAGTCAGAAGTTCCTCCAACTGAGTTTAATAAAATCCCTTTGGTCAAAAGAAAAGGGTTTAGCAAAAATAAGGTATATAAAAGTACTGTGAATAATAATGGCTCTAAGAACTCACACTATTGTTGTAACAATTCAGATTAATGACTCTCAGGGATATTAATACCACTCAGTGAATTAGCCTATAGCAGCTGTATAATTACTTAAAGCGGTAGTAAACCCATCCATTTAACAGTTTAAAAACCAGCTACATTTCCGGCATGTGCCGGAAATGTAACACTCCCATTGGTTGTGCTCTAAACCAAACTGTCAAACCATCCAATGGCTGGTATCATAGCTGATCACATGTGCAGCATCATGGCAGTTGTAGATTAAACAGAGGCCAAGATGGCAGCTTCCTTGGCTGAAAATGATAGGAGGGTTTACTACCACTTTAATCATATAAGGATACATGCACTTTAACAATAACAATCACCAACTGAATTCTCCTGCTCTAGTTTAGAGAGTTCCTTAGAAGATTTAACCTTGAGTTTGGTCAAATGAGAATTGATAGCTGCAATATTAGAAATCCTGAGAATACAGTTCAGTTAATTTGATGCTGGTTCAGGTTAATTCAAAGGTAAATACCTGACTTCACTGTGTCCGTTAATCCTGAGAATAAGGCACAAATAGGTAAAACTCTGTTGAATTGAAAGAGAGCTATTGATTAAATCACTGACTTCAGGAGTGACTAACTATTAAATGTAGGCCTGTGCACAGGTTATTGCAATCCACCGGATAGACTGAGTCTGTCTTTAAAGAAGAAACAGTTGAAATATACTCAAAGATAGGCTCAAGCCTGCTCACCACACCGGTCAGAAGATTACAGATAGTGGTCCGGCTACTCAGGCTATGCTGAAGATGCTGGCAATGGAGATGCTTTGGGAAAATGGCTTCCACTGCACTCCCTGCAGTTCTCTCCAGATTGATCATTGTTCACACTGCTGCTGCTGAATCTAAGGCCGACTCAAACGTTGGTATGCTGGTTCCACAGGTCACTCACTAGAAAGCTGCAGCACTACAGATGACAGGAACGCTGTGTAAATACTGCCCTCAGGATCACTAAACATAGGCCGCAGGCCAATCCTGCAGAAGGAGCACACAGGTCCCTGCTGGTCGATCACGCCGTCCAAAGAGACTGGAGCAAACTCCTCCCCTCACTTAAATAGGTTCTCCCACAAAGCATTGTTCCTCCCAAGAGCCTTTACTGTAGCACAGCACCTTGGGAAATGACCACTTCTCTCATGACCACTCTGTTCAACATTTTCAGCACTAGGGGTGAAACTTTCATAAAGTCATAGACAATAATGTCTCAATGTTTCAGGAGTATTATTGGACTCCTGGCTACACAGGTTTGAAATTGTGCGAGTTCAGCTGATTTCAAACCGGCAATGCAGTCCAACTTCGGGGGGTGGGGGGTTGATAGACATTTGTGTGGGTTCATGCACAGTTGTCTATTCATAAAGCCCCTGAAGTCACCAAAAGTAGTACAGGAACTACTTTTGGGAATCGGTCCAGTGTCACACCGATTTGGAAGGTGCCATTGCAGGCAATAGCTGCCGATTTGGCATGCAGTTTGACATGTCAAATCGCATGCCAAATCGGCCCAATGTGAATGTGGGCTTAATCCCATCTGCCTTGATGGAGGGGGACAGATCTTCTTTTTTTTAGTGCATATTTTTATATAATATGCTACATGATTTTAGTAGACACAGGATTTTCATTGATGTTAGAATTAGATATATTATAGCAGTCATTATGTGAAAGCAGCACAATACAGATTAATCTTAAGCCATCTTCCTTTTTGGACAGTCTCTCTCTCCTTCCTAAGGTCATTAGTAGTCACTAAGAAGGCCCTGACTTGCCAAAAGCTCTGCACATCCAGCTCTAGACACCCTGCATGTCATGTCAGGACTACTGCAGCTGTTTCTGCATACTTCTCCTAGGACCTCCAGGGGGTCAGCACTCACTGCAGAGAACACTTGGCCTAAAAGGCCTTTTGCAACCTGCTCTTAGCCTCCACCAACCATAAAGGGACAGGAAACTATAGGTGGCTCTTCTGGGTACAGGACTATTTGCCCTTCCGCCCTGTCCATTGCTTCATCATAAGTGACTACAAATGCCTGCTAGTGGGGTATCTGGCTCCCATGCCCCATCTCCTGGGCTTCTCCCAACCTGGCATATATATGGACACTAACTCCACCTATTACACCACAGGAAGGCTTTGTCTAAAAGGGACTTAACACAGTTATTCACAGTTACCAGACACTATTTTGGGACAGAGCTACCTAGTGGCGGACTAAGTTCAGCTGCTTACAAGTGTAAGGCCTCTTTCACATGAGCACCTCTGCTAAGCGGAATCTGCTTGCTCAGCGAATAATTGCTCCACTGAACCATGCTGAGCAGGTGGGTGACAGGTCCATGTCGTCTGTGGGGAAATCAGATGGAAACAGACTGCCTGTCCATTTCCACCTGATCTGATCTGCCGGACGGATGGAAAATAGGACCATCATCCGTCTGTTTTTGGGGAACAGGATTGGATCATATGGCGGTGGGTGTCAACGGATATGTGTCCACTGATATCCGCCACTCCATAGAGACTGGAGGGTCTGATCAGATCCACCTGAAAAAATTATGGGTGGACCTGATCAGACAGCCCACGTGAAAGGGCCCTTTATGCACTTTGGCACTATTCTGCATCTCCTATTTCTTTCCTACAAGTAAAACATCATGCTTTTGAGGCAAACACACTGCTCAACCTACACACAGCTGATCAGGAATTATGGGGCCAAGCTCCACGGCACTCCAAAGTGTGCACACCACAGTGGAAACATTTTCAAATATTGAGCAAAGGACATAATGCCTGTACACGGGGCATGTCACAGGTCTACCATCATATCCTGTGGCAGTGCTCATCACATGTGCAAGTTCAGTTATAGGGGCCAAAAAGTATACCCTAGTTGTTATAGTGGTGCTGGGGTTTGACCAATCTGTGATCAGAATGCCCTGGAAGAATAAGAGTTAAAAAAAAACACTGCCAAGCTAAGGCTAATGATACAAAGATGACTATGCTGCAATCCTGCTGCTGGCAACTGGTCAAAATTGGCAGCGGCAGGATCTTTAAAAGGCTGCTTGTTTGTCCCTATGGAATTTTTTTGTAGCTGAGAGAGCGAGATGTCACTCCCATCACTATCGATTCAGTAGCAGTGGAGCCAGCAACAGAGTGACATTCGCCGAGTGTGGCTACAGAGGACGCAATTCCATGTGGACTGTCAGGAAGCCTTTTTGGTGATCTTGCAGCTGGCAATTCATTGCTAGCAGCAGAATTGCCTATGAGTCATTACACTTTAATGCCTAGGTGTAGATAAAACTTTTTTTTATATCAGGATAAGGGACAGTACTTAATCCAAAGTGTCTCTGGTGCAGCTATCATAGTAGAAATCCTCTACCCTCCTTCCATACCCTGCAGTCATAATAGAGCCAAGGGACCTGTCACAGGCACTTATCCAAAGTGCTGGTTATGCCAGCCCTTTCTGCCACCCTACTCAACTCATAAAAGCTTTACTATTGCTCTATGAATTAGGCATGGGTAGATAAATGCATGGTCCACCTCTCCCATTCATAGTGTTTTTCATTCATGATAGATACAGTATGGCATCTATAAATGGAGAAGGCGGCATTAAGGGCAGGCATAGTCACTATTCTTGTGTGCTAGTGACATACTGTATCTCTTGGCTGTATCAGCCCCACAGCACCTGAAAATTATGTCTGTGGATTAAGGGAGGGGTCAGAGAACACAGAATTTCAACTACGACAGTTGATTACGTGTAAGTACTCTGTACTTACTTAAATGTAAGTACAGAGTACTTACATTTAATCCACTTACTTTGGATTAAATGTAGGTACCATCCGTTGTGCTGATTTTTTTTCTTTTAAGTTTTACCCAAAGTTAGGCTTAAGACTATATTCGCACGACTAGATAGCCCTAGTGCAAATGGCGGCGACAGGAATCTGCTGATTCCCTGCAGCGGTTTTTGCTACCTGTGATCTGATATCTGCGGTGTCAGCCGCAGCTATTCATGGCTGTTTGCACAGCCAGCAAATACCAGTGGTGATTGCTGCTGGACGCATGACCTGTCGTTGAAGTGTGCAGGGCTTGGTGGCCTCAGCTGGCCGATCACAGGTGGCAAAAACAGCTGCAGAGATTCAGCAGATTCCGGTCACTGCTGCTGCTGTTTTTGGCATCAAGCCTTTTATTCTGCAGCCTGCAAACTCCCCAACATGTTATCCTACGTGTCCATGCACAAATAGGCTTTTATCAGCATTTTTGGCAGGGGCCTTTTCTGGCTGGAAAAAAATACCCAGAACTACTGCATTTGAACAGGAGTTTTTCAGCTGCAAAAATGCTCTAACACCGTAAACCATGGCAAAATGAGCTTTTTGAGACTCAAGTATTGTGGAAAAACCACAAAAAACCGCTAACACAGCAAAACGCTAAAAAACACTAATGAAAAAAGTGGCAAATGTGTCAAAACTTGAATTTTTAACACAACAACGCTGCTGGCGTTCTTATAACATCCAGTGTGCTTGAGGCCTAAAGCAGGAGGCTCTAGACTTTATAAACAAAGGACCAGTTTACAGTCCATCAGGCTTTGCAGGGGCCAGACTGTGGCCAGCGGAGTAGAAAATGTCTCAAGCTTGGAAGTCAACAGGAGCAAAAATTACATAGTGATGTGGCCAGTAGGAGGAAGAATAGTCCCCCATCATTGATGTCAGTGGGAACAATAGTACTCCATTGTTTGTGACAGTGGAAGGAATGGTGCCTCGTCACTTGTATCATTAAAAGGAACAGTGCCCCACTGTTGGTGTCAGTGGGAGGAATTGTACTCCATTGTTGGTGTCAGTGGAAGGAAAACGGTGCCATTGTTGGTGTCAGTGGGAGAAATTGTGCCTCATTGTTGGTGTCAGTAGGAAGAATAGTGCCCCATCATTGGTGTCAGTGAGAGGAAAGGTACCTCATTATTGGCGTCATTGGGAGGAACAGTATCTCTCGTCAATGGAAGGAACAGTGCCCCAAGGACCGAATAAAGGCTAGCAAAGAGCCAAATCCTGCTCACGAGCCACAGTTTGCAGGCCACTGCCTTAAGTGTTACTAAACTCACAACAATAAAATCAGTCTGTATATGCAGTAAAGCAGTGGTTCTCAACCCTGTCCTCAAGTATCCCCCACAGGCCATGTTTTGGAAATGTCTCTTAGATAAAATAGCTGTTCAAAATACAGAGCCATTACTTTGATTTAAAGCTCCTGTGCAAGTGTATTTGAGGTCAGGGTTGAGTACCACTGCAGTAAAGCATGCTTGTTATACTCACTGTGGAACCTAAGGGGTTAATCCTCTGCATAAGGTAAAAAGACTGGTTGATCCTGTCTTCTCTGATCCTCCCCTTCTTCCACTGACTACTTACAGAGCCAGGGGACAGACTGCACCTGCTCAGTTTGCTGTGTATTGCTAAAGGTTTTTTTTTCTTGGGAGAGTGCATGTGATCAGCAGTTCAGCACAGGGCCAATCAACACTGCACACACAAAGGGTAAGGGGTCCTGCATTCTCATAGGATAATCAAGGAAGAATAAAAACTCCTCCTACAAGCTTTAACCAGACACCGATAGAAGTCACAAGACTTTTATATACTGCTGATGAGAAAAGTTATTTAGCACTTCATATTTACTAAAATAATTGCATTTCTATGTTCTGTGTACTGTGAGAGACCAGATATAATAAACGCAGGGTCCTGGGTTTAGTCATTAAAGGACTAAAAAACAGAAGAACGAAAACAATCAATCAAATCAATTCTAGAAAGCTTGCAAAACGGGCAACATCTGTAACATTCTTTTGCTATTGTTTACCTGTTCCCCATCAGCCAGAATGTATAGCTTTGTTTTGTTTAAACAAAATGTTACATTGCAAAAAAAACTTCACATTAACAAGCAGATCGGTTAATAAATAGTGCACCGTTCTCCCAGCCATCCAGTGAAGAAAACAACATTCCTAATGCTAGGAGAAATAATATGAAAAATGAGAACATTAGATTGGATTGAGGTAGAGAATGGGGCTCCCAGGGGTGAATACTTTTAAACAACAAGGCAGTGTGATGTCATGTGTTTTTCTAGTGTTTAAGTGGTTTTTGGAACAGCCCTAACTTCATGCCCTGTTTGCTGACTAGTATCTGCATGGAGTATGTTTCACGTGAGCTAGGTCAAAAACAGATTAAGGAATCTAGGACACTTAACCTAGGTTCACACCTATGTGGCTGAGTTTTTACCACGATTCACCTTTTGCGTTTCTTTGGGGGGGGGGGGGCGGGGGGAATTTGTTGCTAGGCAGATTAAAAAACGCAAATCATGGCAAAATTGCGGTAAAATGCATAAAAAAAACCACTTCCATTTTTGGCGCAGCTCAATTAAAGTCTATTGAAGTCTATTGCATGCAAAATGCAAATTGCAGTGAGAAAAAAGTCCCTGACCCTTTCCAAAAACCGCAATGCCGCAAAACGCACAGACATGAACTACATCCATAGGACACCATGTTAAATAGACTGTACACTGTGTGCAGAATTATTAGGCAAATGAGTATTTTGACCACATCATCCTCTTTATGCATGTTGTCTTACTCCAAGCTGTATAGGCTCGAAAGCCTACTACCAATTAAGCATATTAGGTGATGTGCATCTCAGTAATGAGAAGGGGTGTGGTTTAATGACATCAACACCCTATATCAGGTGTGCATAATTATTAGGCAACTTCCTTTCCTTTGGCAAAATGGGTCAAAAGAAGGACTTGACAGGCTCCGAAAAGTCAAAAATAGTGAGATATCTTGCAGAGGGATGCAGCACTCTTAAAATTGCCAAGCTTCTGAAGCGTGATCATCGAACAATCAAGCGTTTCATTCAAAATAGCCAACAGGGTCGCAAGAAGCGTGTGGAAAAACCAAGGCGCAAAATAACTGCCCGTGAACTGAGAAAAGTCAAGCGTACAGCTGCCAAGATGCCACTTGCCACCAGTTTTGCCATATTTCAGAGCTGCAACATCACT
>BLSH010241352.1:540821-554040 GCA_018402905.1 Glandirana rugosa
TTTTTTTCCTGCGTTTAAATCAAACCCATGTTGCAGCGTACTGGCGCGTTAATAGTCAATTGGTGAACGGCTGGCGGGCGACGTCGCACTGCCGTCGTTCTACCGAACAATAGCACTTGGCGGCAGTGTCCTGCCGCCGGCGCTATTGATCGTAACACTCGCGCGCACGGTGGCCTCCGCGCGAGCGCGTGAGTGACACAAGCCCCCCTCGGTCCCTCGCCCATCCCGCCTAGCGGCGACCGATGGGCGCTACCGAGGGGGCGTGACTTTCTTGAGGGGATGATCACAGCTTCCATATACAGGAAGGCTGTGATCATCGCCCTTCCCCCTTCAACAGAACGGAGATCTGTGTTTACATACACGGACCTCCGTTCTTTCAGTGCGGGGGAGCCATCGCGGGTAGCCAGCGGCGATCCGCCCTACCCGCTCCCTGGCTCCCCCCGAACACAGTGAGTGCGCGAGCGCGCCTCCGGTGGCACGCGCGCTCACAATGCTAGTTATCGCGGCCGCCGTCCTGTGACGGCGGTTCACGATAACAAGCCATCTTGCTGCCGTCACGCTGCAGCGGGCGGTCGGCAAGTGGTTAACTGATAATTGCGCGGTCATGCGACGTTGTACCCAAACTAAATTTGCGTCCTTTTTTTCCCACAAATAAAGCTTTCTTTTGGTATCACTTGATTACTCCTGCGTCATTTCTGATCACCGCTATAAACAAAAAAAAAAAAGGAGGACAATTTTGCAAAAAAACACAATTTCTTACTTTTTGCTAAAATATAAATCAAAAAAAAAAATATAAAAAAACAAATTTATTCATCGGTTTTGGCCGATTTATATTCTTCCTCATAAAAAAAAAATCGCAATTGGCGTTTATTAATTGGTTTGCGCAAAAGTTGCCATGTTTACGAATGATGAGAATTAATTTATGGGGTTTTTATTTTATTTAATTTTTTTTACTAGTAATGGCGGCAATCTGCGATTTTTAGCGGTACTGCGATATTGCTGTGGACATGTCGGACTATTTTGACACTTTTTTTGGGGCAATTGGCATTTATACAGCGATCAGTGCTATGCACTGATTACTGTGTAAATGCCATTGGCAGTGAAGGGGTTAACTTGGAGGGGGCACTCTAGGGGTTAACTGTGTTCCCTCAGTGTGTTCAACTGTACGGGGGCTGGGCTGGCAGGGGGAGGGGAGTGATCACGGATTCCATATATAGGAAGCCTGTGATCACCGCCCTTCCCCCTCTGTCAGAATGGAGATCCGTGTTTACATACACTGACCTCTGTCCTGTCGCTCCAGGGGGGTGATCGCGGGTAGCCGGCAGCATTCGAGTCTGCCCTACCCGCTCCCTGGCTCCCCCGGAACAAAGTGAGTATGCCTCCGGTAGCACGCGCTCGCAATACTCTTATCGTGACGGCGTTTCACGATAAGGAAGCACTTTGCCGCCATCAAGCCACGGCGGCCGGTCGGCAAGTGGTTAAGGGATTCAACTTGGATGGGATATGGGAAGTTATGGGATGCCCAGTAAATCAAACAGTTCCTGAATGGGACTACATATATACACTCCTGTATATATGCTTCTGCGGCCTAGCTAGCACATGGTGAGGCCTGCCTTTGACTCTAGCCATACCTCAGTGAACTGCACATTACAGGCAGCGACCACAGGCCCCTCTTGTGTAGCAAAAATAGTGAAAAGTGTTCTAGCTGGCCTTGGTGGACTACTGCTCCCAGTCAGTCCTTCCTTAGGCCCTGTCAGCCCTTCTGGCTGCAGCCACCCAACTCCACTGCCCAGTGATACCACAGTCCCTGCTGTCTCCACACCCTTCTCAGACTGTCTCTCTCCACCCAATCTGCTCTGGCGTGCCTCTCCAACATCCCTGGATGTGTGTCACTCAATGACTCCTGGTGGATCCCTCCTGAAGATTTGCCCCGCAGCACCAATTCATTGCTTTCTCCTGCTCCCTGGTCAGGACTCCCCTGACATGCTGAGTAGTCCCTTCCGCTCCCGAGCCTCCGCGCCCGAGGTCACCTCCCCAGACTGGGGGCTCCCTCAAGGGTCTCCGCAACTAGTGCTTCCTCTCCCAGTTCTTCCACCCGAACTCTCCACTCAGGCTGGGCTGACCCTGGGTATTTGAGGAGGCCTGCCCTCTGCCAATCCAAAGTTGGGGATTAGTCAAGGCTCCCCAAACACCACAGGCAGCTCCTCCCCTCTTCCCTACCCTTTCTTCTAGAACTCTCTAGAAGCAAAGGGGAGGTAACCGAGAGGTATCACCACCTGTGAGTCAGCAGCCACTCCCTGAGCCACTCCCAGCCCAGAATCAAAATACACAGGCTTAGCTAGCAGCCAGGCCTGTTTAGATTTACCAACACTGCCAGAGAGAACAAAAAAAAACCTACCTAGCACCTCACTAAATAGAGGATGCTACACTGCTTTAACCACTTCAGCTCTGGAAGATTTTACCCCCTTCATGACCAGGCCATTTTTTGCTATTTAGTGGTGATTGTGCAGTCATGCAACACTGTACCCAAATATCATTTTTTTTTCACATAAATAGAGCTTTCTTTTGGTGGTATTTGATCACCACTGGGTTTTTTATTATTTGCGCTATAAACGTAAAAAGACCAAAAATTTTGGGGTAAAAAATTATATTTTTTACTTTCTGCTATAAAATATATCCAATACATCTTTTAAAAAAAACAAAACAAATTTCTTCATAAATTTTGGCCAAAATGTATGCTGCTACACATTTTTGATTAAAGAAAAATCCCAATAAGTGTATATTGATCGGCTTGCGTGAAAGTTATAGCGCCTACAAACAATGGTAAATACAGGTATGATGAATTTTCTTTTTTTTTTTATGCTACTAATGGCGGCGATCAACAAAATATAATGGGACTGCAATAAATCTGACTCTAACTAACTCTGGGAGGAACTGACTAACTGCCACTGACATCACCAGTGAAATGAATACAGTGATCAGTGCTAATACTATATACTGTCACTGTACTAATGACACTGGCTGGGAAGGATGTAACATCAAGGGTTTAAATATGTTCCTTACTACAATGCCTTGAAAAAGTATTCATACTCCTTGATGTTTTCCACATTTTATCATGTTACAACCAAAAACGTAAATGTATTTTATTGGGATTTTATATAATAGACCAACACAAAGTAGGGCATAATTGTGAAGTGGAAGGAAAATTATAAATGTTTACAAATAAGTATATGAAAAGTGTGGCGTGCATTTGTATTCAGTCCCCTGAGTCAATACTTTGTTGAACCACCTTTTGCTGTGATTACACCTGCAAGTCTTTTTTAGGGATGTCTCTACCAGCTTTGCACATCTAGAGAGTGACATTTTTGCCCATTCTTCTTTGCAAAATAGCTCAAGCTCTGTCAGATTGGTTGGAAAGCATCTGTGAACAGCAATTTTCAAGTCTTGCCACAGATTCTCAACTGGATTTAGGTCTGGACTTTGACATTCTAGCACATGAATATGCCTTGATCTAAAACATTCCATTGTAGTTCTGGCTGTATGTTTAGGGTCGTTGTCCTACTCAAAGGTGAACCTCCGACCCAGTCTCAAATCTTTTGCAGACTCTAACAGGTTTTCTTCTAAGATTGGCCTGTATTTATCTCTATCCATCTTTCCATCAACTCTGACCAGCTTCCCTGTCCCTGCTGAAGAAAAGCATCCCCACAACATGATGCTGGCACCACCAAGTTTCACAGTGGAGATGGTGTGTTCAGGGTGATGTGTAGTGTTAGTTTTCCACCAGCAATTTGCTACTAGGCCTAAAAGTTCAATTTTGGTCTCATCTGACCAGAGCACGTTCTTCCACATGTTTGCTATGTCCCTACATGGCTTCTCGCAAACTGCAAATGGGACTTCTTATGGCTTTCTTCTTGCCACTCTTCCATAAAGGCCAGATTTGTGGAGTGCCCAACTAATAGTTGTCCTGTGGACATATTGTCCCGCCTTAGCTGTGCAGCTCCTCTAGTTACCATGAGCTTCTTGGCTGCTTCTCTGATTAATGCTTTCCTTGCCTGGCCTATCAGTTTAGATGGACGGCCATGTCTTGGTAGGTTTGTAGTTGTTCCATACTTTTTCCATTTTCGGATGATGGATTGAACAGTGCTCCGTGAGATGTTCAAAGCTTTTTCAATAACCTAACCCTGCTTTAAACTTCTCCACTACTTTATCCCTGACCTGTCTGGGATGTTCCTTGGCCTTTATGATGTGGTTTGTTCACTAAGGTTCTCTAACAAACTTCTCAGGGCTTCACAGAACAGCTGTATTTATACTGAGATTAAATTACACACAGATGTATTCACTATTCTATTCACTAATTAGGTGACTTCTGAAGGCAATTGGTTCCACTAGATTTTACTTAGGGATATCAGAGTAAAGGGGGCTTAATACAAATGCACACCACACTTAAAGTGGTTGTCAACCCATGACAACCCCGCCTTTAACCTACAGGTAAGCCTATAATAAGGCTTACCTGTAGGTTCCCTGCATATCTCCTAAACCGTGCAGGTATACAGTGTACTTGCATTGCCGACATCATTCATATGGTAAATTTTGAAAAAATGAAATCATAAATTATAATATATATGAAAAAAATGACAATATAATAAATAACTATAAATAATTATCAAAAATAATAATATAATAATAATAAAATGTATTCAATAATGTAATCAAGTCAAAAACACTGAAACGTGCTCAATTGCAGAATTGTCGCTGTCAGCACTTCCAGTGTCTGATGATAAATTTCATCCCAAATCAGTATCACTCAATTCTGCAAGTGATTCTTATTTACTATCGCTGTTCTCTAGCTGGTCAAAAAACACTTTTGACGTAAAGGGACGCTTTTTGGATGACATGGACGTTCTCAAGTTTCCAGGCAGAAAGAATGGCATATATAATATAAAAGTGCATGCAGGGCACTGGAAAAACCACTAGGGACAAAAGGTATGTGAAATTATTTCATACAATAATGTAATCTTACAGATTACAGTGTACTGTATGTTTACTGTGTGCTTCACTTTTTGAATTTGCCGCGGGACTCCACCCCCATGCAATGAAACGCTCACAGGGAACGGAGCCCGGCACAGAGAGGCATCGGGCGGAAGACAAAGCCCACGGACACAGCGGGGGGGGGGGTTCATCGCTGGATCCAGGGGACAAGGTAAGTAACATTGCCTGGATCCAGCGATGCAATCCCGATTGTGGCTCAGAGTTACCGCTATTTGTAATGGAAATTCACCCCGAGCCACACTCGGGAAAACCGCCAGGGAGGTTAAAATGAAAAACAAAAAAATCCTGTGTACATACCGTAAGTATTCACAGCCTTTGCCATGACGCTCAAAATTGAGCTCAGGTGTATCCTGTTTCCACTGATCATCCTTAAGATGTTTCTACAACTTGGTTAGAGTCTATCTGTGGTAAATTCAGTTGATTAGACATGATTTGGAAAGGCACACACCTGTCTATATAAGGTCCCACAGGTAACAGTGCATGTCAGAGCACAAACCAAGCCATGAAGTGCAAGGAATTGTCTGTAGACCTCCAAGACAGGATTGTATCCAGGCACAGATCTGGGAAAGTGTACAGAAAAATTTCAGCAGCATTGAAGGTCACGATGAGCACAGTGGCCTCCATTATCCATACTTGGAAGAAGTTTGGAAGCACCAGGACTCTTCCTAGAGCGGGCTGCCTGGCCAAACAGAGCGATCGTGGGAGAAGGGCCTTAGTCAGGGAGGTGACCAAGAACACGATGATCACTCTGACAGAGCTCCAGCATTTCTCTGTGGAGAGAGGAGAACCTTCCAGAAAAACAACCATCTCTGTAGCACTTCACCAATCAGGCGTGTATGGTAGAGCGGCCAGATGGAAGCCATTTCTCAGTAAAAGGAACATAACAGCCTGCCTGACATTTGCCAAAAGGCACATGAAGGACTCTCAGACCAAGAGAAACTAAATTCTCTGGTCTGATAAAACAAAGATTTAACTTTTTTGCCTGAATGGCAAGCATTGTGTCTAGAGGAAACCAGGCTCCGTTCATCACCTGGACAATACCATCCCTACCTTGAAGCATGGTGGTGGCAGCATCATGCTGTGGGGATGTTTTTCAACGGCAGGAATTGGGAGACAAGGATTGAGGGAAAGATGAATGCAGCAATGTAGAGACATCCTTGATGAAAACCTGCTCCAGAGCACTCTGGACTTCAGACTGGGTGAAGGTTCCTCTCCCAACAGGACAACTACCATAAGCACACAGCCAAGATAAGAAAGGAGTGGCTATGGGACAACCCAGAGAATGTCCTTGAGTGGCCCAGCCAGAGCCCAGACTTAAACCTGATTGAACATCTCTGGAGAGATCTATAAATGGCTGTGCACCAATGCTCCCCATCCAACCTGATGGAGCTTGAGAGGTCATGCAAAGATGAATGGAAGAAACTGCCCAGAAATAGGTGTGCCAAGCTTGTAGCATCATACTCAAAAAGGCTTGAGGCTATAATTGGTACCAAAGGTGCTTCAAGTATTGAGCAAAGGCTTTTTTTTTTTTTAATGAATTTGCAAAGATTTCAAACAAACTTCTTTCATTTTGCCATTATGGGGTATTGTTTGTAGAATTTTGAGGAACATAATGAATTTAATCAATTCTGGAATAAGACTATAACATAACAAAATGTGGAAATAGTGAAGTGATGTGAATACTTTCCGGATGCACTGTAACTAACATTCTTTTCCTTCATCTCCATACATAATGGTTCAGCAATAATTTATTACTGTGAAGCCTTACATTTATAAATTGCCCAAAGCATGTTCCTTATCTGCCAGTTTCTGCTGATTCTGTACATAGTGTACTGTCTTTAAAAGGTCACATTATCAGCAGAGATAAAAATGTTATTTTCCAAGGCTAATTCTATACAGTGTTGCAGAAGTTATTATAAATAGATTATTACACTCTTCACAGGAGTACATTGATACAAAATATGGTTTTGACAGTTAATGCTAACTAAGAACGGCATGTACCATGGTGTACGCTACAGTCAGTTTTCCTCAGATTTTTCTACAATTTAGTGCAAGAGCAAAATTCATAAAGATTTTTAAACATAACGTAAAACAGTTTTAAAAGAGAAATGTGGGTTTGTAAAAAGGTAAGCACACATACTGAGCTCTATGATACAGCATCAGTATGATGCTGCAACTGTTCCCTGCCTGCTCTAAGACTCAGAACCAAATTGTGGGTAGTGCTTACTGCACCCAAAATCGGGACCCAGAGTGAGCTCTCATTAGTGCGCCCAGAAGCAGACACCTATACTGCACTACTAGGAGCATAAACAATAACTCTCCGAATGAGAGGTTACACCTCAAGAGACCAAAAAGAATTATATAGAGATGTGACAAGCTAATTTACTTGAGGGCTCTCAGACAAAGGGGCTAAGCTTAGGCCTTGAACTCAATAACAACAACCTAATTTTGCCCTCAGGAAATGTTATGGACAGTCTTAATGGTGAGCTTCTGCCAGCAATGTTGGGGCCCTTTAAATGTTAGCACGCAGAAAGTTGAAAATGTCTTGGTGGAGGGGGGGGGTGGCGTTCACTACCAAACACCTTAGTGAAGTAGTGCAGAAGGTGGAGCAAGTTCAAAGAGTAGTTGGGGTATATGGACTAGGACAGGGGTAGGCAACCTTAGAGAGGTGGTGATCTACCTGAACAACACGAGAGAAGTCAAAGATCACCACTGGGCACAATATCGCCTAGTGTCGCCTCCTCACACCTGATTTAAACCTCTAATTGCAGTACTACTGTGTTGCAAACGCATGCATTGCACAGCAATCATGGGTTTAAATCAGGTGGGGAGAAGGCCATATATCACCTCCTCACCACCTATCAACACACACTCGGATTGCTTTTCAGAGCAGCTGCTCTTCTGAGTGAGCCCTAAGTTGCACTCAGCAGTGGCACTTTAGGGCTTGTTCACACATAATGTTGGGGGATGTAAAACAGCAGGATATAATAGAAGTCTATGGCTCTAAAAAGGTGTACAGCAAAAGGTGTAATTTACACCTTTTTAAGGTGGGCGCTCTGTGAGCACTGAGTGGAGCACACGGGCACAGGAGCCCATCTGGAGGCACATAGTGGAGCTAACCAGACTGACTCCTCGGTCACTGACATGAGTGGATGTGTCACTGGTCTCATGTCACTTGTCTGAAAGCATCTGTTCAGTGTTTTGCACAATTTACAACACTGTGTGTCTAGCAACTGGAATATTGCACGTTAGCACCACCGTGTGGGCAAAATATGAACTTCGTTTATAATTTTTATGAACTTTGAATACATGTACTTCAGGATGGCTTATTGAATTTCAGTTGATCTTGTTGCACTGAGGTGGAATATTTTTAGGAGGCACCTTCATTTTTTTGTATAAGGACACTATTCATTTAGCACTATTATTACGCACTATTGCACTTTGTAACTGGGAGTTTATTATTGATAAATATTTATCAGTGTCCATTTCGCACTGTTCCTTTTTGTATTTGCACTTTATCATTCATATTGCACTTTATTGAGCATATTTTGTTATTCACTATTATATATTATATTGACCTTCATCTATCTTGATTGCGCAGTACCCTACATACTCCAATATATATTTATCACTGTGTTATATAAATAGGTATTGCAGCGGTCAGAATTTTCTATCTTTATATTTTGAATTTTCTATATTTTCATTATTTATTTGTATTTATTGAGAATCACATATTCACGTATCACAGAAAGTTATCGAGTTTGTATATACACAAAGGTAGCGCGGAAGATTATACACATTATTCAGCATGCCCAGTGTATTGCTTCACATTGATCTGAAGATCTCTTCTTTCCTGCTACTCGCATCTCTCTAGAGACTGCTAGCCGGGATAAGAGGTGGAGTGCAGTTGGTATCACTCTGCATGGGACGGTAGCCAGCACTATAGAGGAGGCATCAGCTTATGTGGCTCTTGCTCCCTTCTATAGATCCAACTTTACAAGTAGTCCCTCTGCATTGCACTCTGTTTGATGCTCTGGAATCATGGGTCAGCAAACCCAGACCAAGATCTACCAGTCACCTGTCCGAGATCTACTGGTAGATCGCGATCTACAGGTTGCTGACCCCCGGACTAGGATATTATGTAGCAAGGGGGAGAAAATGGAAAGCACAGCCAGTGTTCTGGGATACTAATAGCTTTCGTCTCTGTACTGGGTTTTGGTGACTGCTGCTTACTGATGGATGCAGTAGTAAGTGTGTTAGATCCCTTGTAGCAAGTGTCAATTGGGAAGTAGTGGCTTTTTATCTAGTCTAGACTAAAGGAAAGATCAACAGTTAGCGACAGCTGTAATGCGAGCCAGAGACCCTCTCAAAGGATTCTTCTGTGGCAGTCCTCCAATGGCAGCAAGAGGTCTGTATTACCTTGGGGAGATGCAGACTAGAATACTGCAATCACTGAGCAGCAAATGATATCATCTGTGATGCATTTCAGTTATCCTGCAAACCTGGCCTGTTAGTGGGTCCCAAGGACAGGAGTTGAGAACCACTGCAGTAGAGCAATGCTAAGAATATTGGGACTTGTAGGATGCAAGCAGGACTTCTTCATTCAGCTTAGCTGGAATAGAACTACAGATCCCAAGTGAACGAGCAAAGGGGTGGGAGATTATATAAAAAAAAAGCCTGGGAACCCTCGGGGGGGAGAGAAGAGAAGACCGAGAGAGGGTCAGGACATGTGGAGAGCTGAGTGCTGATCCAGGAGACCACAGGCCAGATCAGATTAGGCCGGAGAGTGGAGAAGGGGATTTCCAGATTGATGATCGCAAAGAAAGGCAGGATGGTCGATCCTGCAGGCAGAGAGATCGTGTCATCGCCATCAGCACCACTACCGTGGAAGGACAACAAGAATGCCCCCACCCAGCAGCAAGGCAATCACTTTGCATTGCTACATTTAAGGTCCGGATGAGAGAATTCTTAACCCATACCACACCACCACATGCCACAATTGCACTTGTTGTTGTTGCCAGTTACTTAAGTTCAGGATTCTTATCACACAGACTGCCACATAGAGACACAGACTATGTAGGCCAATCAGTGCTGCAGCCTATCTACACTAGCAGCCTATTGAAGTACTGTACACAGAATATCAGCCTTAATACTTTCTGACTGCCTGTTAGGCAGGAACTGTAGAATCATATTCCCTTAGGCCTATTCTATCCAAAGTGTCCATAAGCCAAGTTTTGCACTTAAAGGGTGATGGAATACAGAATTGTATTTTGTGCAACAACTACTATACATCAATATTTAGTAGAGATATATTCTTCAACCAGTAGATGTCAGTGTTTATCCACTTAAGGACCAGAAGGATTTCCCACTTAAGGACCAGAGCATTTTTTGCGATTCGGCACTGCGTCACTTTAACTGACAATTGCACGGTCATGCGGTGTTGTTGTACCCACACGAAATTGCATTTATGGTATATATTTCCTGAATAAAGGTTCTGTTTCCTGTTTGCAGTTAAGCAGCAAAACCCATGTGGACTGTCTGTTCTGTAGGGCTATATATAGAATTTCTAACAAAGGGATTACTTCTAAATTCTATTCCCACCCTTTCTCAGCTTGGATAATCTTTATAACCTTCTGACATTTTTAAAGTAAATTCACAGCTTGTTGCCTTTATTAATGAGAAACTCTGCTTGCTGTGTCACAAGCTCTGAGGAAGTGTAATTTCTCATAAAAAAGGGACTACACCTCCATTGTGCACCAACTGTGACAGAGGTAAGCAATGTCACTGTAAGAATATAGGAAAATGGGACACAGGATTCGCATTTAGGGTTAAAACAGGTTCAGAATTATAATTTCTGAGTGGAGAAAGCTGTGTTTTTGGCTTTCTCCAAAATCTGCAGTTCTGGATTGGAAAATTCAATCCTGTGTCTGGGTTTTGCTAGACATCTGCAACTTGGCTGACTACAAAGGTGTGCAGGGTCATTATATACTCAGGTCTCAGTTTGGAGTTTATTACTGTTGGGCCTGTTATTTTTATCAGGCTCAGCATTACTGAGCTGCACTGAGGGTAGAAATTTCAGGATGGATATTCTGGTCTCAGTGCCGCCTTCCCCCCCAATTGTGCCTCCATGAGTGCTACTTGAAATTACTACAATAATTGGTCTCATTTGGCAGTCACATCAAACTTTCCCATACTAAGAACCTGTGTAAATCAGCAGGCCTGAATTGGGAGTGGGATGGGGCTAATAGTGCCAAAATGGATGCGGTAGGTGCACTTTTTCATGCCTTAGTGAATTGAAGAGTTCAATAACTATGAACATACTGTCCACAGCAAAATATAGGAAATACAGTGGTGAAAAGCAAAAATGATCTGGCATAGGGGTGAGGAAAAAATTCCCCTGCATCAGTGGTTTCATTGGAAGAAAAAAATGCAACTGTTTTTGGTTTCAGTGGGAAGAAAAATGACCATTGTGTTGGCGAAGTCAGTGTGAGGAAAACATGGTCATGGTGTCTGTGTGAAGGAGTAGAGGGGACTGTTAGGTTTATGGATGTAGTGAATTTGGGGGCTCCGAAGAAGGGAAGGAGAGAAGCTAAGGAGGTCTAAGGGAGTGAAGAGGGAGGGGGGTTAAGAGGCTCTGAGGGAAGGGGATGAATAGCTGGATAAGGTGAAAACAAATATTTCACTGGTTTTAGTCTTTATGTGGCATTCATTATGAGAAGTCAGCAATAATTTACTCTGATTTTGTTCAGTATGAATAAGGTGTCTTTACTCAAGTATGCCCAGGATTGTATACACCTTAAACTGAACTTAGGATGCTGTGCCCCAAAAAGTTAGGTAAAAGGCAAATAATTAATCAGCAGTATTACCTGTGATCTCCCCAGGGCCGGTGCTACCGCTAGATAAACCAGGCAGCTGCCTAGGGCACAACCACGGCCGCTGGTTTTACTTACTCTCCACCTGCACCCTCCGGCTTACTAACACTCCGCTGGCTTTCCCATAAAGGGCTCCATTCACAAAGCGATATAATGCGGTATTTTAGTAGTGAAAACTTGCAATAATTTAACGCCACGACTGCTGGCATCCTTAACAACCCAACAACGCAAGCACCCAAAAAGGCTTTTTTTTTTAATGCTGGTAAGTCTTTTCTTTACATTCAGCTGTCAGCAGGGAAACCCGCTGACAGCTGATGACTCATGGGTTGTTAAGGAGGTGGCGGCCCCCTCTCCTTAACAATTATGTTGTTTTACGTAAAAAATGTTGACGTTTTATTTTTTATGGGGGGGGATGCAAGTATCTGGTCTTGCCTAGGGTGCAAAATAGTCTAGCACCAGTCCTGGTTCTCCCTGTGGCTGATCTTGCCCCATTACTGACTTGTTAGGTCTTGCTCTGCACTGTGTCTCTGAATGGAGGCATGGGCAGGGTTTGCTGCTTGTAAGAATAGTGAGCAGTACAGCAGTGGCATCACCAAAGCTCACTTCAAATCTCCTGAGACTGAAACAGTCAGTTGCAGAAGTACCTTAGATCTCACACTGCAGATACACAGCTATGAGGCTTTAGGTACAGGAGTGCCAAGGATGATCACTGCTATTTTTCAGGAGGAATTAAAGAGAAAAGGTAAATCTTTCAGGGTACTCTTCTGGATGTTTCCTATATCATAACAAATGTTAACCTTAAAAAAAGTCCTTACTGAATAACATTTCATTTGCTTAACCACATCAATACCGGGCACGAAAACCCCTTCCTGTCCAGGCCATTTTTCAGCTTTCAGTGCTATCACATTTTGAATGACAATTACTCAGTCATGCAACATTGTACCCATATGAAATTTGTGTCCTTTTTTTCACACAAATAGAGCTTTCTTTTGGTGGTATTTAATCACTAGTGGGTTTTTTATTTTTTGTGCTATAAATAAAAAATGACTGAAAATTTTGTGAAAAAATGCTTTTTTCTTTGTTTCTGTCAAAAAATTTAGCAAATTAGTGATTTTTCTTCATAAATTTTGGCCAAAATTTATACTACTACATATCTTTGCTAAAAAATAACCCAAATCGGTGTATATTATTTGGTCCTTGGGAAAGTTATAGAGTCTACAAACTATAGTGCTAATTATTGAAAATTGATTACACCTGATGTACTAAGGCCTATCTAATTTCTTTAGACTCGCAGGGTC
>BLSH010241352.1:566760-578714 GCA_018402905.1 Glandirana rugosa
TTGCCCCCCCCCCCCCCCGCCACATTTGGCACCTTTTGGGGGGAGGAGGGAGTGGGTACCTGCTTTTGACAGGCACCCGTCCCCACTTCCGGAAGACCTCGCCGCCGGGCCATTCACAAAGTGCAGCTCACTTCACGCATGCACAGTGGGGAACCGGCTGTGAGGCTGCAAGGCTTTACTGTCGGTTTCCCTTACAAGGAATGGCGGCGGCAGCACCCGAGAGCCGATTGAAAAATTGGCTGGAGTGTCCTAATATTAAAAGTCAGCAGCTACAGTGTTTGTAGCTGCTGACTTTTAATTTTTTGATGGGGGAAGGGGGGGGGGGGCTGGAGCTCCTCTCTCATTTAACCCCTTCCTTACCCGGCACTTAAACCCCCCTCCTGCCCAGACCAATTTTTGGCTTTCAGCGCTGTCGCATTTTGAATGACAATTGCGCGGTCGTGCGACGTTGTACCCAAATAAAATTTGCGTCCTTTTTTTCCCACAAATAGAGCTTTCTTTTGGTGGTATGTGACCCCCTCTGCGTCATTCCTAATCGCCGCTATAAACAAAAAATGAGCGACAATTTTGCAAAAAAGAACAATATTTTTTACTTTTTGCTAAAGTACAAATCCACTAAAAAAATTATTCATCAGTTTTGGCCGACATATATTCTCTCTACATATTTTTGTTAAAAAAAATAATCGCAATCGGCGTATATTGATTGGTTTGCGCAAAAGTTATCGCGTCTACAAACTGGGAATTGATTTATGGCATTTTTATTATTTTTTTTTTTACTAGTAATGGCGGCGATCTGCGATTTTTATCGGGACTGCGATATTGGGGCGGACATGTCGGACATTTTTTACACATTTTTGGGACCAATGACATCTATACAGCGATCAGAAATTTAAATGTCCACTGATTACTGTATAAATGTCATTGGCAAGGAAGGGGTTAACCTGCAGAGGGCAGTGAAGGGGTTAACAATGTTCCCTGGCTGTGTTCTAACTGTGGGGGGGGGCAGGGCTGGCCGGGACATAACAGATCTAACTGATCCCAGTGACAGGGATTAGTAGATCTGCTTGTCCCCTGTCACAGAACGGGGAACCGCCGTGTTTACAACGGCGGTTCCCCGTTCTGAGGCTCCTAAATGTGATCGGCGGGTCTCGGGCGGACATCGACCCACGGGCACGCTCGCGCGCGCGCCGCCGCTGCCTCCAGGGGGTGCTCCTGGAGCGTGCGCAGTGGAGGACGTCCATGGACGTCCTCTGGGCATTTCAGGTCCGCGCTGGAGCCGTACTTCGGCAATAGCGCGGACCTGGAGTGGTTAAAAACATAGAGACTTTAATAACACATTAATTATTTTAGACCAACATTCCTAATGTCATGGCCAGTTTTAGCCTTTTGAGTTTGTATTTGCATATGTTCAAAAATCTGAAAATTAATATATATATATACAATATATTGTACCTTCCACCCTATACAGCACACAGTCATAAAACTGCCTGTAAAAGTGTTGTGGTGCAAAGGCTAGCCACTTGACATCAAGCATGCTAGTTTTATGATAGGAAGCAAATGATTTATTGATACCTGGGTGCCTTGATGCTACTACCTATTCTAATATGTATAGAGAATCAATGTGTGGTCTCCACACATAGCAAGACACCAGCTAAAACCATTACTCTCATTTTCAGATCTAACTCATGACTGCACATAGATGTGAAATTTTTAAAATTGTTATTACCAACATTCAACATTAGTTAAAGTATATTTTACCCCACAATGTAAGATTTAAAAAAGGAGTTTGTTTAGGCATATAGTACTATTTTAATCTAGATTCCATTTTTTATTTATCCTATAGCTTTAAAACACCCGGTGATCCTGGCAGTTCCCCTCTGCCTTTAGCATTCTGACCACATCATGCATGGAAACAGATCCATGCTGGTGTGGTCAGTTTGCATCCCTCAGTTTGTTGGTTGAAGCTACATGATGCTATGCCAACACACAGTGCACCTGTAGCCCTATAGTCAGCTTTGCTGTCTTGTCCCTTACCCAGTACTGTTCCACCTGATACATTGTAGGCAGAGAGCCAGCTAATGCTGATATCATTTAACTCAAGGCTCTCATTGGATTGGAAACACTTCTCCTGCTTCTTCTTGAACTGGACTTGACTGAGTAGCGATCATTTGATTGCTTTATAAATGTGAAATTTAAAGCTATTTGGCATTTATATTTTGTTAAGAAAAAGTCTTTATTGTTTCGAGTGATGATTTAGAGTGCGATGATTGACTGGGGTTTGTCTGCATTCACAAATACTATAACCACTTGAAGGTTGGCAAGCCAACTCTCCTTAACATTAAAAACAAGATGGCGCGCTAAAACATGTGATCAATAAAGTCCCAAAAATTCATGTTGAATATGCAAATCCTGATGTCTGGTGTGAAGATCTACATTCACTAATACCATGAATATGCATATATGGCAAATGGTAAAACAAAGTAGCACAATAGCAAACAGAATATTAAAATAAGCAACAGGTAATCAGAATATAAACACCCAGTGGAGTAATGTGCTAATTAAAGTCCATAAGTCCTTTCCAGATCATGTTTTAACTAAATAAATCACCTGGCACCACACCGTGTGAAACACTCAGGTGAATCCCTCGTCCCACATAGATTTACACTCACCAACTGCATATTGTGAGGGAAATTCACCTTAGACCGCATTCAGGATCAAGTTAAGAAGTTTATTTACTCGAATGAGGAGACAATTCTATACAGATACTTGTCTATTGGTTCTAGCCGCTGTGACTGGTACAATGGGGCTACTCACACAGCAACTAGCCTGATAGACACCTATCTGAGCTTGTCTAATTAGCAAACATTAGCTTAGCCTTTTTATACATTGGAAAAGAGATATTAACTTAGCCACCCCTTCTGGACAATGATTGGTTGACTTGTATAAAAACGTTATTGTCATTTCCAAGAAGGAGGTGTAGCTAGTCTCACAGACTAGAAACCAAATCTAACTTCTATTTTTCAGGAAAACGAAAACCAGTCCCAACACAGTTTCAACTCTTACTTTCAGGAAATGAAACTTAATATAGCCTATATTTCAAAGGTACAGTTTCAATAGCAGTTTGTAAGTGGGCATATATGATATTATATAATAAGCATCTAATTCATAAATGATTATAAAATAAGCATCTAATTTCTCTAACACATATGCCTCACACTCTCATGCTTGGCATAAAAGCAACTACTCCCACTGGGTAAATCAGAAACCTCCACACTCCATGGACGTCAGGGATCCCCAGCATCAAAGCTCATCAAACGACCATTAAAAGGCAAGAAAAAAGGCTCCACATTATGTGATAACGTTTTAAACCCTACATTTATTTATCACACAGAACCCCCTTTGCTAATGCACTTACAGACACTTAGATCAAACAGTCGCTCAGACTTAGGGAAGTACTGGACATCAGATGGTGATGCGTCCCTGCAGACACCCACCACCAGAATGTTCCTCTCCCGGACCTGTTGGTTGGGGGATGTCAGTGTTGTAGACTGCTGGTTCCGTGGGCTTGCTGATCCTCCTTCATCCTCCATTGTGGGTTGGAGAGCAAGCTCTTCTCTTCAGTGTGCTGGTCACCTGTTGTGTCTTGTTGGTTGGGGGACATCAATGTTGTAGACCACTGGTTCCGTGGGTTTGCTGCTCCTGTTGTGAGTTAGAGAGCGATCTCTTCTCTTTGGTGTGCTGGTCACCTGTTGCATCTCCCAGGATGTAGGCTGAGGCACACGCTGTCTGCACACAGCTTTCCTCTTCTGGGTTCAATATTCCCGTGGGCTACACATTATTCATTGAGCAGTCATGTGATTGTCCGTTGGACATGGTGGGTATGGGACTTGGCCCGGCCAGGACAATCACTCAGGGAGAGAGAGAGACAGTCAGGCAGCCAACATGAGCCTCCCCCCCTCACTTGACTCCAGTGACAGTCGGGACGGGACTTAGTGCACACTGCTCACTCAAGTGAGGAGTAGAAGGCACTAGAGAGACAGTGACTCAGTCAGTCTTAGAGAGAGTCAGTCTGATGTAGAGAAGTATGCTAAAATGAAGGGGGAAGGAGGAGGATGCTGCCATGTCCTCAGTCTCTGACCGTGACCATCTCCTGTATCATGTCTGCAGTCTGACCATCTCCTGTAGTATGTCTGCAGTCTGACCATCTCCTGTAGTATGTCTGCAGTCTGACCATCTCCTGTACCATGTTTGCAGTCTCTGACCATCTCCTGTAGCATGTCTGCAGTCTGACCATCTACTGTATTCTGTCCTCAGTCTCTGACCATCTCCTGTACCATGTCTGCAGTCTCTGACCATCTCTGACCATCTCCTGTAATCTGCAGTCTCTGATCATCTCCGGTATCATGTCTACAGCCTCTAACCATCTCCTGTATCATGTTTGCAGTCTCTGACCATCTCCTCTAATATATCTACAGCCTCGAACCATTTCCTGTAACATGTCTTTTGGCATTCTGCCAGTAAATTTTGCTTCGGGGGGGTTGGCAACACTGTATACAAATGTGAAATTTATCAGCCCTGATATACATTTTTTTGAGGCCCTAAAATTCAAGAACAGTATAAACACCAAGGTATTTAGTAAGAAGCATAGGGAGTTTTTTGAAGTTGTAATTTCATGCCACAATTTTTTGGAAAATAAAAGAAGTAAATACAATCACACCCCAAACACATTCTTCTATTGTTCCCAAGTATGGGGATACCATATTTGTGAGACTTTTTTGCTATCAAGAAGCATAGAGGGGCTCAAAATTAACAGACTTGCAAGGGGCATAAATTAGGCATCTAATTTCCTGACTACCTATCACATTTTGGAGGTCCTGAAGACAGTACCAACACACAAAATGACCACATTTTAGAAAGCAAACGACCAAAAGCAGCATGATGAGTCTTTTGAGGATTTCATTTATTGCCACACATTTTTGGAAAATGAAGATTCTTTTATTTTATTTTAAACAAAGTTGTCAACTAATAACATATTCCTAATAAGCAATATTTTGAAGTTTTGGAAGGATGGGGACGCTACATCAGCTTGTACACACTTTTTAAAAGATCTGTATTCATATTTTGTCACTTTCAATGCGTTTTGGGGGCCTGTCCTATCCAAGTGCCTGCATCGTTCTGTTTTTAGCCCTGATGAAAGGGGAGTGTTGAGCTCCCAAAACATGCTGGCGGTTACAAAATATACTGTACATAACATTTTTTTTAAGTCTATACAAGCTCGTGTGGCACTCCCATCCTTTCAAAGTGTCAACAAACTCCTCTGGGGGTCCAGCAAGACTCCACAGTTGCTGGTAAGCAGCCTCTAGGACTGCAATCCCCCCATCCCTTTAAAATGCATCCAAGGTTCAGCGCACCTACATCACAAAGATCATAATAAGCAATATGGGCATACTTAGAATTACACCTCAAAATACATTCTGCTACTCCTTACATGTTTGAGGATACCACATGTGTTAGACTTTTTCACAGCCTAGAAAGATGGATAAGTCCAAAATCCAAGGAACTCCTTCAGGGATTCTGGAGGCCCAGGGGAATCAGGACAGTGGAAACGCCCACAAAATTATCACATTTTGGAAAGCAAACACCCTAAGGTATTTTCTAAGAGGTGTGATGAGTCTTTTGAAGACTTCATTTTTTGTAAAATGTTGACTGAAAATAAAAATAAAAATTTATTTTTTTTTATAAAAGTTGTCAATTCATAAGATAACACACAGCATTGGCATAATTCGAATTACACACCAAAACACATTTTTCTACTCCTCCCTAGTATGGGGATACCACATGTGTGAGACTATTTTGCTGCCTAGTTGCATAGATGGGCCCAAAATCCAGGGAGCATCTTCGGGCTAGCAAGGGGCATACATTTTGCATCTAATTTCCTGACTACCTATCACATTTTGGAGGTTCTGGAGCACCAATGCAATGGAACCACTCACAAAATGACCTCATTTTGGAAAGAAAAGACCCAAAAGTATATTTTAAGAGGCATAGTCAGTGTTTTGAAGATTTCATTTATTGCCATTCATTTTTGGAAAAATTTTTTCTATTTTATACAAAGATGTCAATTAATTCTTAACACACAGTATAGACATACTTATAATTACACCCCAAAACACATTCTGCTGCTGTCCTATGGGGATACCACATAAGTGAGATTTTTTTTCACAGCCTAGCCACATAAAGGGGTACAAAATTCAAGTAACACCTACAAGCTTTTAAGGGATATAAATGAAGCACCTAATTTCCTGACTACCGTTCACATTTTTTGAAGCCCTGGAGCACCAGGACAGTGGAATAACCCACAAAATAATCACACATTGGAGCGTAAACACCTCAAGGCATTTTTTAAGAGACATGGTGAGTCTTTTGAAGATTTCATTTTTTTGCAACAAGTTTTAGAAAATGCAGAAAGAAAATGAAAACTATTTTGTTACACAAAGTTGTCAATTTAATAAAATATTATTCCTATACAATTTGAGCATACTTAGAATTTCACCCCTAACACAATATACTATTCCTCCCAGGTATAGAGATCACATGTGTGAGGCTTTCTCACTTGTTGGACTGATTATGTACTGGACATTTTATCATGTGTATCAACCAATTGAATCAAAAATATACTGTAATGATTGCCTCTGTGTGTGGGGTCAGAGAATATAGCTTAGTGTAGCATCAAATAAAGCAGTTCTTATTCCTCTAAGCCGAGTAAGCCTAGCCTACTGGTACGTGGCTGCCTCCACAAATTTCATGTTTATTGGTCAGAAAGGGTGAACAATAGAGTTCCTGTGGTACTAGGAGTGCAGTTGTCTGCAAGGGATGGCTGGGACTGGTGTCTTGCAGGAACGTAGTCACTGACATGCAGATGGATCAGTTCAAGTGGCAGGCAGAGACATGGTCAGCAAACAGGCAAAGAATCAGTCCATGCAGCAGGCAGAAGCATGGTCAATAAACAGGCCAGAGTCAGTACAGGCAGCAGGAAGAGACAACACTGCACTGGTGTGGGCGTAATTAGGAACACTGTTGCTGGCTGCACTGGCTCTGGAGACACTGTACTGATGTGGTGGTAATCAGGGATGCTGTTGATACCTGCACTGGGTTTAGTGACACTGGCACTGCTGTGGCTAGTAATCAGGAACATTGTTGCTGGCTGCATTGGTCAGGTGATTTTGTCACTGGTGTGGTGGTGATCAGGAACACTGATCATGGTTTACACTGGTCTGATGACCCAGGGACTGGTGTGGCAGTGATCAGGAACCCTGTTGCTGGCTGCACTGGTCTGTTGACACTGGGAAAGGTGTGGGGTGATTGGAGACACTGCGATTGTCTGCACTATAAGGCCTCATGCACGCAGGACGTTAAATAAACGTCCAAAAAATGTCAGTAGCTTATCAGGGATTTTTTCTGCTATTATTAGCGTTATATTACCGGCGTTTTTTCGCGTTTTTAAAGGGCCAGCGTTTTTGAGCATTTGAACATTTTTACAGCTGATAAACGTCTCTCTGAACCCGCTGGTCTTGGGTTTGTTTTACAGCTCAAAAATGTCACTGCTAAAAACAGTTGATAGCAGCCTATGTGTGCATGAACACATAGGATAACATGATGGGGAGTTTGACTGTAGAAAAAAACGACTGCAGCTAAAAACAGCTGCTGTAAAACAGTCAAAACACATCCTGTGTGCATGAGGCCTTATAGTTACACTGGGACTGGTGTGTTGTTGATCAGGGACACTGTGAATGGCTGCTGGCAGGATGCACTGACATACACTGATATCACAGCAGGGAGCCTTTGTACATAATCACTAGTCACAGCAAGTATAATGTCACCATAGTGATACTGCATGGCTCTGGTGACCGTGGGTAAAGAAAAGTGATCACAGATGCTATAGCAGTACAGTGTCACTATGGTGACATTGTACTGGTGTGGCTAGGGTTTAAAAACAGTGCCTGGCATACAATAATAGCAGAGCAGCCAGTGCTTGCTACAGTGCTGTGGGAGGAAATGGTTCAAGTGTGTGTGTAGCCAATGGCCCTCTTAGGGGTGGCTGGTTGGGGTGGGTCACCTAATCACAATGCCCTCAATCACACTTTTCCGCACATTGGGAAACACAGAACAAGCTGGTACTTGGTTTTTGCTGTTTTATTAGGGGATTTGAAGTTTGATGGAGTAGGGATGATCATGGGATGCCCAGGAATTTAACAGTTTTATACATGGGACCTCTATATACATTCACCAGTATATACATCTCTCCATCTTCCTCCAGCACATCACTTTCTGACCGTTACTCTCCTTGTACTTCTCTCCAGCTTTACACTTGCTTCTTCTTGTTCCTCTCTCCTGCACAACACTTGCTTCTACAGGTGAGACCTGAAAGGATATTTATCAGGCCTCCATCATCTTCTTCTGGCCTAGCTAGCACATGGTGAGGCCTGCTGTAGTTAAAGCAGGTTCTCCGGACCACCCATTATAGTTCCACACTGGAGATCTCTCCTGGATAGTGTTCTCTCCTGCTGTCCTTTCTGCTCTGCCTTGTGTCTGCCACCAAGATCTCTCTCCTCCTGGCTGTACCCAAGAACTCCATGCCTGGGGTCACCCCCCCAGACTGGGAGCTTCCCATGGCCACAACAGCCCACACTATTTCATCTCCAGACTTCCACCCAAACTTTTCCTGCCAATTGGGCTGACCCTGAGTATTTCCAGATTGGGGATTGGTCAGGGCTCCTTAGAACACTCCAAATGGCTACACCTCCCCTCCCACCTCTCTTTCCAGAACACTCCAGAAGCCTCTGGAAAGAAGTGGGAGGTTCTGATGACACCATCTGTGAATCATCCAGTCCTACCTGAGCCACTCCCAGCCCAGAATCAAAACCATCAGTCCTGCACTAAGTCAGGCCTGACTAAATTTTACCTTACCTACCAAAAGTCTCTCACTACACCTACCTAGCGTGGAGGGTGATACAGCCACCCCACCACCCCCACCCCCACCCCTAAATGTCAGCTGGTCCCCAGCTGAGAAATTGAAAAATGGCTCCTGGGCACAGGAGGAGCAAGGCATCCCATGATCTGAAAAATGGGAAGGGGGAAAGGGAAGACACTTGGATGGGGACTGTACAAATAAATAAATACAAAGAAATACAGTATCTCACAAAAGTGAGTACACCCCTCACATTTTTGTAAATATTTTATTATATCTTTTCATGTGACAACACTGAAGAAATTACTCTTTGCTACAATGCAAAGTAGTGAGGGTACAGCTTGTATAACAGTGTAAATTTGCTTTCCCCTCAAAATAACTCAACACACAGCCTTAATGTCTAAACCGTTGGCAACAAAAGTGAGTACACCCCTAAGTGAAAATGTCCAAATTGGGCCCAAAGTGTCAATATTTTGTGTGGCCACCATTATTTTCCAGCACTGCCTTAATCCTCTTGGGCATGGAGTTCACCATAGCTTCACAGGTTGCCACTAGAGTCCTCTTCCACTCCTCCATGACGACATCATGGAGCTTGTGGATGTTAGACGCTTGACACCATCTGTACCAAGAAATTTATCTTGGTCTCATCAGACCACAGGCCATGGATCCAGTAATCCATGTCCTGTGGTCTGCTTGTCTTCAACAAACTGTTTGCGGGCTTTCTTGTGCATCACCTTTAGAAGAGGCTTCCTTCTGGGATGGCAGCCATGCAGACCAATTTGATGCAGTGTGCAGCATATGGTCTGAGCATTGACAGGCTGACCTCCGACCCCTCCAAGCTCTGCAGCAATGCTGGCAGCACTCATACGTCTATTTCCCAAAGACAACCTCTGGATATGACATTGAGCACATGCACTCAACTTCTTTGGTCGGCCATGGTGAGGCCTGTTCTGAGTGGAACCTGTCCTGTTAAACCGCTGTATGGTCTTGGCCACCGTGATGCAGTTCAGTTTCAGGGTCTTGGCAATCTCTTTTTTTCAGGTCCTCAGAGAGTTATTTGCCATGAGGTGCCATGTTGAACTTCCAGTGACCTGTGTGAGAGAGTGTGAGAGTGAGAGTGATAACACCAAATTTAACACACCTGCTCCCTATTCACACCTGAGACCTTGTAACACTAGTGAGTCACATGACACTGGGGGGGGGGGATTGCTAATTGGGCCCAATTCTCACATTTTCACTTAGGGGTGTATTCACTTTTTTTGCCAGCGGTTTAGACATTAATGGCTGTGTTAGATACAGCAAAAAGAACCGGTACACTGAAGTACGATATCCAATGAATTTATTCCATGCCCATAAAAATACAGCACACGCAGACGCGTTTCGGCTTGTAGCCTTGTTCACAGCATGTTTACAAATGGCATATAACACACATATATATACAAAAAGAAAGGGAAATGGGGAGGAGTCTCCCATTAATGCAAAGAAAGGATTGGTTAATTGAAATTGGGGGTGGAATGTGAAAGCAGGTGAAATCCTTTAATACAAATTCCCAAAGATCAAAAATGGCCATACATAAAAGCAAAGAAAAAAAAAGGGGGCGTAAAAAAATAATAAAAAATATATATATATATGGATGGCACAAAAAAATGCACTGCTGTTGCTGGTTAGCGATGTTTGCAAATGGCATATAACACACATATATACAAAAAAACATATATATTTGTATTTTATGGGTTGGAGAGGATTAAGAGACCACCTCGTGGTGGGGACACTCATCACAAATTGTTGGAACGTGAGGTATGGTGGATATATGACCTCTGCACCAGGATTCCCCAAGGCATGAACCTTCGATACGATGTTGATGTTTTCCTTCGCTAACCTGCAACATCAGTGCATTTTTTTTTTGTGCCACCCAAATTTTTTTTTTTTTACGCCCCTTTTTTCTTACGNCCCCCCCCCCCCCCTTTTTTTTTTCTTTGCTTCTATGTATGGCCATTTTGATCTTTGGGAATTTGTATTAAAGGATTTCACCTGCTTTGACATTCCACCCCCAATTTCAATTAACCAATCCCTTCTTTGCATTAATGGGAGACTCCTCCCCATTTCCCTTTCTTTTTGTATATATGTGTGTTATATGCCATTTGTAAACATGCTGTGAACAAGGCTACAAGCCAAAATGCGTCTGCGTGTGCTGTATTTTTATGGGCATGGAATAAATTCATTGGATATCGTACTTCAGTGTGCCGGTTCTTTTTGCAGTATCTAATTTGGACCATCGGATGAGGAGGAACATCCTGAACCTGAGCACCTGACACAGGTGTGCATACTTTTATAATGAACTGAATTTTTTTGTGTTCTGGGTTCTGAGCGGTGCACCTTTGTGGTTTGCATTTGATTATCCTCATTTGCACTACGCTCCCCAGAACCTTCTTGCTTCTACAAGATTGCATAGCACACCCTAAACGATTCCAAATTCACTGGATTTTACCTATCTTCCTTCCCTGTGTGAAAACTTGGACACACACACATTATCTCCTATGCACTATGGATCGTCGGACAAAGTTCTCCCAAGTCTACACTAAGGACCCACATCCCGCCACAGAAGAGATGACTTGTACCTCTCTTTTTGAACAACTTAAAACCCTCTTAATAAAGGAGACTAAACTGTGGTGGGATGCGGAAGGACTCAAGCAGTATATCAAAGAGTCTATGGCCCGAGAGGGTTGAGAATTAAAAAATTCCCCTCCACATCGTATACGGACGTTTTCATGATCGAATGGAACAATATACTATCAAAATGTTCATTAGATCTGATGTAACTTATTGTCTCAAAGGAAGAGGACTTGTTACATACCGTCAATCAGGATATTGACTCTATTCGTACTTCACTGGAAATATATCAAACTCAGGATTTTTATAATACCCTTAACACAGAACTTGCTGACTCTCTTAGCAAATTTGAACAAAATCTCATGGACAACAAAAG
>BLSH010241352.1:616485-630497 GCA_018402905.1 Glandirana rugosa
GATTGAAAGGCCCTCTGCCGAATGCCGTTGCAGCGCCCGCGCCTAGGGGGCGCGCGCGCGCACACGGCGCGAGTTCGCGGCCGCCGTCGTATGACGGCGGTTTGCGTTACAGAGCCACTTTGCCGCCGTCAATCGCCGATCGGCGGTTGGAAAGTGGTTAACAGCGCCTGTGTCTTTCTGTCAGCGGGGTCCTTGAAGGAAGGGGCCCCTTCCAGAGGAATGGTCGTCGCCTTATTAAGGCGAGCTATCGGCGGGTCCACCACAGGCGACTCCCACTTTTTCAAAAACTTTCCTCAAAAGGATAGCGAGCAGCGAACCGTTTGGATAGCGAAAAAGAATGCTGCGGACGCTGTCATTCACGATAAATAAAATGATCAAAAAATTGATCATAGGGGTAAGCCTTGGGGGCCTGGAGGACCCACACACATACGCAGATGTCTGCGATTCGCCATCTTGGCTCAGTCACAGCATGTTTTCACATCGAATTCCAGCAATAATGGTGGAGACCAGCGCTTTTTCACACCCAGCCACCGCCCCCTGATCCTCTTCTCCGTCCGAGGGACCCAGTTCCCCATCAGATAGGTCCACTGGGGTCCCTGCGACCCCAGAGGCCACTTCCGGATCAGATTCCTCCCCTGATGAACAAGGGGGAGGAGGACGCTTCTTGGGGGCCTGGTGGGCAACATCCGCCTGGGGGAGAAACTCACTAAAGACCACCCGCAGCTGGTCCAAAAAAAAGCCCCTTGCGTAGATTGCTTCAACGCTGAGTCCTCCTCAGCAGGTTCAGCAGTATAGTCTGCCATTGTTCTCCCCCTCAAATCACCCTTAGTAACACACAGGTGTATACTAAAACTCGAGGCACCCCCACAGAGCCACACACCACCGCCCCACAGCGCACCAGGAGAACCCAGGAGGACTGCACCCGCCGCCAGCACCCACAGGAGAGCCCAGCTATACTTGCTGTTTGCTGCCTGTAACTTTTGAGGATCGTCAGAAGAGCTGCGCCGCCAGGAGCACACACTGCTCCAAAGAGAAAGCAAAATGTTTTAAACACGTTTTTTGCAGTAGCAGGGGACTCCAATATGGGCGCCGATGGACACTAGAGGCCGAAAACCACCTGCAGGGAACGTGCAGTACCGCAAACGGCTGCTCTGAGCGCTAGAGGGAAAGCTCCATAGGCCCAGCATGTCCGCGGCTACGGCAAAATGGCGGCAGTCCGCCGCAAAATGGTGGCTGATCGCCGCACGGCGGCGAAAATTCAAACAGACGGCACCAATGATCGGGTGCGGGTGAGGGGGTGAAAAGGGGCTCCACGTGCCCCTACCAGCGGCTACCCAGAAAATGTATTTATTTTTTTGAGAGTCGTCGGTCCCCCCTCCGCACCTGAAAGGGGGGGAAGGGAGGAACTCTCACTCACCACTCCTGACGAGCGCAGTGGGTAGCCACCCATTCGCAGACCTTCCACCCTTGCCTGGACAGGATGCTGCCGGCCAGAAAATCGCCCTAACCGAATCACAATCCGGGATTGGGCTCAGGTGGCAGGATCCACTAATGGATCAATTAGGCAAATTATTTTACAGCAATACGTATCTCAACTAGTATTGGCTCTATACTGTATTCCATCAGTAGTTCTCATAGAGAGTCCACTGAACACACAGCTTCCAGTATCTGTAACAAGTTACAAAGGTGTAGTGATAGAAAGGTGAATTCACAATACCATGGGGATTTTTTTCCATTGGTGTCTGTCTTCCTCCAGTGTTCTTGATTATGAAGATTCTTCTGAAGATTTGGACAGAACACATTTATGCCATACAGGTGCTTTCACCTGTCGGGGAGACCTTGATTTTCATTGCTTCCCCAGATGTCATCAGCACCACCAATCTCATCCCTGGTCAAACAAGATCTTTTATGCCAATGTCAATGGCAGAACCCAAATCCAGTGAGACTCTTAATAGCCTGGCTATTGAATCAGCCAGACTAGTGGTGCAGGGATTCTCATCCATTTATAGTACAGGTCTCTGCCTTTATCCTCTTTTTCAGGCTGGTGGAAGAGCCATCAAACAAATGCTTCATGCAAGTCACTGAGTACAGCAGGAGTACAGCAGGAGAACTTCAGGTCCTTACACAACTTGCTACCAGTGTCCATGCAAAGGTCAAAAGCCAAAGGAAAGTGGATAATCTTCATTTCACCGTCAGGTTCTTGAGTCCTCTTCTGTTGGTTTACCAGGGTGAATAGATTGGCATTCAGGAATTAGACCTTTCTGACCAGGAACAGGCACAAGCTCCTTCGACCCGAGGGGTGGCAGTTTTGGGGTAGTTGTGCCTGGATTCAGTGGAAGATATATGTGAGACAGCTAGCCTTTCACTCAACCTTATGGGCATGCAGTCAAAGTTCTGCAAGGTGTAGAATGAGACCAATAAATATTTCTTGTCTTTGGCAGTGTTTCCTTGATTGTCAATATTCCTTTTCATGTGTTCTCTTCCGCCCATTTATTATGCTAGTTAAATCCCATTGTGTGCTGACGTGAGGTATGGCCAGGAATATGGAAAATTGTTATCAAATACTTACCGTAATTTTCCTTTCCTGGCCTATCCTCACGTCAGCACAGGACTCCCTCCCTAGTGGCCTGTCACAGGCTAAGATATCTAACACCTTGGTGAGGGAGGTGAGGTCTTTTATTCAGCTAGTAATAGGTGGTCATGTGAGCACCTGCAAGAGGCGTTAACCCATTGTGTGGTGACGTGAGGATAGGCCATGAAAGGAAAATTACGGTAAGTATTTGATAACAATCTTCCATAATCTTCCTGTTATCAATCTATTTATCTTTCTGTTATCTATCTGTTATCAATCTATTTATCTGCCTGTTATCTATCTGTTATCCTTCTATTTATCTTCCTGTTATCTATCTGTTATCAATCTATTTATCTTCATGTTATCTATCTGTTATCAATCTATTTATCTTCCTGTTATCTATATGTTATCAATCTATTTATCTGCCTGTTATCTATCTGTTATCAATCTATGTATCTGCCTGTTATCTATTTGTTATCAATCTATTTATCTGCCTGTTATCAATCTATTTATCTTCCTGCTATCTATCTGTTATCAATCTATGTATCTGCCTGTTACCTATCTGTAATCAATCTATTTATCTGCCTGTTATCTATCTGTTATCAATCTATTTATCGTCCTGTTATCTATCTGTTATCAATCTATTTATCTTCCTGTTATCTATCTGTTATCAATCTATTTATCTTCCTGTTATCTATATGTTATCAATCTATTTATCTGCCTGTTATCAATCTATGTATCTGCCTGTTATCTATCTGTTATCAATCTATTTATCTGCCTGTTATCTATTTGTTATCAATCTATTTATCTGCCCGTTATCAATCTATGTATCTGCCTGTTATCTATCTGTTATCAATCTATTTATCTTCCTGTTATCTATCTGTTATCAATCTATTTATCTGCCTGTTATCAATCTATGTATCTGCCTGTTATCTATCTGTTATCAATCTATTTATCTGCCTGTTATCTATTTGTTATCAATCTATTTATCTGCCCGTTATCAATCTATGTATCTGCCTGTTATCTATCTGTTATCAATCTATTTATCTTCCTGTTATCTATCTGTTATCAATCTATTTATCTTCCTGGTATCTATCTGTTATCAATCTATTTATCTGCCTGTTATCTATCTGTTATCAATCTATTTATCTGCCTGTTATCTATCTGTTATCAATCTATTTATCTTCCTGTTATCTATCTGTTATCAATCTATTTATCTTCCTGTTATCTATCTGTTATCAATCTATTTATCTGCCTGTTATCTATCTGTTATCAATCTATGTATCTGCCTGTTATCTATCTGTTATCAATCTATGTATCTGCCTGTTATCTATCTGTTATCAATCTATGTATCTGCCTGTTATCTATCTGTTACCAATCTATTTATCTGCCTTTTATCTATCTGTTATCAATCTATTTATCTTCCTGTTATCTATCTGTTATCAATCTATTTATCTTCCTGTTATCTATATGTTATCAATCTATTTATCTGCCTGTTATCAAACTATGTATCTGCCTGTTATCTATCTGTTATCAATCTATTTATCTGCCTGTTATCTATTTGTTATCAATCTATTTATCTGCCCGTTATCAATCTATGTATCTGCCTGTTATCTATCTGTTATCAATCTATTTATCTTCCTGTTATCTATCTGTTATCAATCTATTTATCTATCTGTTATCAATCTATTTATCTTCCTGTTATCTATCTGTTATCAATCTATTTATCTTCCTGTTATCTATCTGTTATCAATCTATTTATCTGCCTGTTATCAATCTATTTATCTTCCTGTTATCTATCTGTTATCAATCTATTTATCTTCCTGTTATCTATCTGGTATCAATCTATTTATCTTCCTGTTATCTATCTGGTATCAATCTATTTATCTTCCTGTTATCTATCTGTTATCAATCTATTTATCTGCCTGTTATCTATCTGCTATCAATCTATTTATCTGCCTGTTATCTATCTGTTATCAATCTATTTATCTGCCTGTTATCTATTTGTTATCAATCTATTTATCTGCCTGTTATCAATCTATTTATCTTCCTGCTATCTATCTGTTATCAATCTATTTATCTGCCTGTTTTCTATTTGTTATCAATCTATTTATCTGCCTGTTATCAATCTATTTATCTTCCTGCTATCTATCTGTTATCTATCTATTTATCTGCCTGTTATCTATTTGTTATCAATTTCTTTATCTGCCTGTTATCAATCTATTTATCTTCCTGTTATCTATCTGTTATCGATCTATTTATCTGCCTGTTATCTATCTGTTATCAATCTATTTATCTTCCTGTTATCTATCGGTTATCAATCTATTTATCTTCCTGTTATCTATCTGTTATCAATCTATTTATCTGCCTGTTATCTATCTGTTATCAATCTATTTATCTTCCTGTTATCTATCGGTTATCAATCTATTTATCTTCCTGTTATCTATCTGTTATCAATATATTTATCTTCCTGTTATCTATCTGTTATCAATCTATTTATCTGCCTGTTATCTATCTGTTATCAATCTATTTATCTGCTTGTTATCAATCTATTTATCTTCCTGCTATCTATCTGTTATCAATCTATTTATCTGCCTGTTATCTATCTGTTATCAATCTATTTATCTGTCTGTTATCAATCTATTTATCTTCCTGTTATCTATCTGTTATCAATCTATTTATCTGCCTGTTATCTATCTGTTATCAATCTATTTAACTTCCTGTTATCTATCTGTTATCAATCTATTTATCTTCCTGTTATCTATCTGTTATCAATCTATTTATCTATCTGTTATCAATCTATTTATCTTCCTGTTATCTATCTGTTATCAATCTATTTATCTTCCTGTTATCTATCTGTTATCAATCTATTTATCTTCCTGTTATCTATATGTTATCAATCTATTTATCTTCCTGTTATCTATCTGTTATCAATCTATTTATCTGCCTGTTATCTATCTGTTATCAATCTATGTATCTGCCCGTTATCTATCTGTTATCAATCTTTTTATCTTCCCGTTATCTATCTGTTATCAATCTATTTATCTTCCTGTTTTCTATCTGTTATCAATCTATTTATCTGCCTGTTATCTATCTGTTATCAATCTATTTATCTTCCTGTTATCAATCTGTTATCAATCTATTTATCTGCCTGTTATCTATCTGCTATCAATCTATTTATCTGCCTGTTATCAATCTATTTATCTTCCTGCTATCTATCTGTTATCAATCTATTTATCTGCCTGTTATCTATCTGTTATCAATCTATTTATCTTCCTGTTATCTATCTGTTATCAATCTATTTATCTGCCTGTTATCTATCTGTTATCAATCTATTTATCTGCCTGTTATCTATCTGTTATCAATCTATTTAACATCCTGTTATCTATCTGTTATCAATCTATTTATCTTCCTGTTATCTATCTGTTATCAATCTATTTATCTGCCTGTTATCTATCTGTTATCAATCTATTTATCTTCCTGTTATCTATCTGTTATCAATCTATTTATCTTCCTGTTATCTATCTGTTATCAATCTATTTATCTTCCTGTTATCTATCTGTTATCAATCTATTTATATTCCTGTTATCTATCTGTTATCAATCTATTTATCTGCCTGTTATCAATCTATTTATCTTCCTGTTATCTATCTGTTATCAATCTATGTATCTGCCTGTTATCTATCTGTTATCAATCTATTTATCTTCCTGTTATCTATCTGTTCTCAATCTATTTATCTTCCTGTTATCAATCTGTTATCAATCTATTTATCTTCCTGTTATCTATCTGTTATCAATCTATGTATCTGCCTGTTATCTATTTGTTATCAATTTCTTTATCTGCCTGTTATCAATAAATTTATCTTCCTGCTATCTATCTGTTATCAATCTATTTATCTGCCTGTTATCTATCTGTTATCAATCTATTTATCTTCCTGTTATCTATCTATTTATCTGCCTGTTATCTATCTGTTATCAATCTATGTATCTTCCTGTTATCTATCTGTTATCAATCTATTTATCTGCCTGTTATCTATCTGTTATCAATCTATTTATCTGCCTATTATCTATCTGTTATCACTCTATTTATCTTCCTGTTATCTACTGGTTATCAATCTATTTATCTGCCTGTTATCAATCTGTTATCAATCTATTTATCTGCATGTTATCTATCTGTTATCAATCTATTTATCTTCCTGTTATCAATCTATTTATCTGCCTGTTATCTATTTGTTAACAATCTATTTATCTGCCTGTTATCAATCTATGTATCTGCCTGTTATCTATCTGTTATCAATCTATTTATCTGCCTGTTATCTATCTGTTATCAATCTATTTATCTGCCTGTTATCTATCTGTTATCAATTTATCTTCCTGTTATCTATCTGTTATCAATCTATTTATCTTCATGTTATCTATCTGTTATCAATCTATTTATCTTCCTGTTATCTATCTGTTATCAATCTATTTATCTGCCTGTTATCTATCTGTTATCAATCTATTTATCTTCCTGTTATCTATCTGTTATCAATCTATTTATCTGCCTATTATCTATCTGTTATCAATCTATTTATCTGCCTGTTATCTATTTGTTATCAATCTATTTATCTGCCTATTATCTATCTGTTATCAATCTATTTATCTGCCTGTTATATATCTGTTATCAATCTATTTATCTGCCTGTTATCTATCTGTTATCAATTTATCTTCCTGTTATCTATCTGTTATCAATCTATTTATCTTCCTGTTATCTATCTGTTATCAATCTATTTATCTTCCTGTTATCTATCTGTTATCAATCTATTTATCTGCCTGTTATCTATCTGTTATCAATCTATTTATCTGCCTATTATCTATCTGTTATCAATCTATTTATCTGCCTGTTATCTATTTGTTATCAATCTATTTATCTGCCTATTATCTATCTGTTATCAATCTATTTATCTGCCTGTTATCTATCTGTTATCAATCTATTTATCTGCCTATTATCTATCTGTTATCACTCTATTTATCTTCCTGTTATCTATCTGTTATCAATCTATTTATCTGCCTGTTATCAATCTGTTATCAATCTATTTATCTGCCTGTTATCTATCTGTTATCAATCTATTTATCTTCCTGTTATCTATCTGTTATCAATCTATTTATCTTCCTGTTATCAATCTATGTATCTGCCTGTTATCTATTTGTTATCAATCTATTTATCTGCCTGTTATCAATCTATGTATCTGCCTGTTATCTATCTGTTATCAATCTATTTATCTGCCTGTTATCTATCTGTTATCAATCTATGTATCTGCCTGTTATCTATCTGTTATCAATTTATCTTCCTGTTATCTATCTGTTATCAATCTATTTATCTTCATGTTATCTATCTGTTATCAATGTATCTTCCTGTTATCTATCTGTTATCAATCTATTTATCTTCCTGTTATCTATCTGTTATGAATCTATTTATCTTCCTGTTATCTATCTGTTATCAATCTATTTATCTTCCTGTTATCTATCTGTTATCAATCTATTTATCTTCCTGTTATCAATCTATTTATCTGCCTGTTATCTATCTGTTATCAATCTATTTATCTGCCTGTTATCTATCTGTTATCAATCTATTTATCTTCCTGTTATCTATCTGTTATCAATCTATTTATCTGCCTGTTATCTATCTGTTATCAATCTATTTATCTGCCTATTATCTATCTGTTATCACTCTATTTATCTTCCTGTTATCTATCTGTTATCAATCTATTTATCTGCCTGTTATCAATCTATTTATCTTCCTGTTATCAATCTATTTATCTTCCTGTTATCAATCTATTTATCTTCCGGTTATCTGTTATCAATCTATTTATCTGCCTGTTATCTATCTGCTATCAATCTATTTATCTGCCTGTTATCTATCTGTTATCAATCTATTTATCTGCCTGTTATCTATCTGTTATCAATCTATTTATCTGCCTGTTATCAATCTATCTATCTGCCTGTTATCAATCTATTTATCTGCCTGTTATCTATCTGTTATCAATCTATTTATCTGCCTGTTATCAATCTATTTATCTGCCTGTTATCTATCTGTTATCAATCTATTTATCTGCCTGTTATCTATCTGTTATCAATCTATTTATCTTCCTGTTATCTATCTGTTGATTTCTCAGGCCTGGAGAGGTTTATGTGCACTCTTGACTCAAACTCCAGGAACATATCTCTTTCCTGGAGTGTCAACCAGGAACGTATTACTTTCCTTGACTTGGAGATTTTTGTGGAAGATGGTCTTTTCGGTATGGTGAATCATTGCAAACCAACTGATCGTAATGCATATATACCCCTGGGGAGTTGTCATCACCAGAAATGGTTGGACAACATCTCCAGGGGTCAGTTTATTAGATTGAGGCGCAATTGTTCTAAAGAAGTGGATTTCAAAAAACAAGCTAGCGCCTTATCGGTGAAATTTCAGCAGAAAGGTTATAACAAGGTCCTATTGGATCAAGAAATGAGTAGGGTTGGTGCAATGGATAGGACCAAGCGTGTGGCTGATACGGAAATACAACGAAAACTGAGGGTCAGCAGTTTAAAGTGATTCTTGATTACAATATACAGCATAAAAAAGTAGAGAGAATTATACAACGTAACTGGCCTATTCTGAAACTGGATAAAATACTCGGACCTTTACTCCCTGATAGGCCTCAGTTTGTGTACAGGAGGGCCCCTACTCTGAGAGACAGGATAGCCCCGGGGTGGTGGATCCCCCCAGACAGGTGGAAAATCGTATTTTCTCCTTTCTGAGGGGATTTTATGCCTGTGGACGCTGTAAAGCATGTAGGAGTTGCAGATTGAATAACAAAAAACGTAAATCCTTTACAGCTACTGCTAGGGGCAGGGAATATGAGATTAGACAACTTATCACTTGCCAAACCATTGGAGTAGTGTATATGCTCAAATGTAGTTGTGGTCGCCAATATATTGGACGTACCTCCCATCCCCTACATGTGCGCTGTGGCGATGTCCTGGCAACCGAATTTTATACACGTTTTTACACTCGGCACTTGGTTATAAGTGCCTTTTATGTGAGTACCTTCTTTCTATTTGAATAAATATTGTGATAAACAGTGAGCACTAGATTTGGCTCTATTTATTTACATGCCATCGTGAGTTGTAGTTGAGGATCCCTATTGGATTGGCTCTGAAGGGGAAGTAGTGGCATTGTCTGTATATCTGAAGTGGAGGATCCCTGTTGGAGTTGCTCAGAAGGAGCGTGAATAACATCTTCTGCTACATGGGGATTTCTGTACCTGATGTCTTGGTTACCTTAACATGCGCTATTTGGCTCCTGTAATAAGAGCCTGATAGGGAAGGTGAGCTGCTAGTGTGGAAGGTGGAGGAAGTGTGTCACCAGAGCACATATGTTCGATCGTTTTATACTCACTTGCTGTATCACACTGGGTTCCTTCTATCCAGAGGACTTTTTACGCTAAGCGCTGCACTTTCTTCTGAATATGGACATTTTGGAGGGTTGTGATAAATTACCTTTTAGTGTTCAGCTGCTAATGTGATTGAAAGGACTGCGCTGTTTGAATTTTTAATCTAAAATATAAAATATTCCATGGACTCAACATGCCTCTCAGCAAATTTGGGGGGGCTTGTGCTATCTGGGGATTTCATGGCCTCTGCAACTGAGATAGGTAATGTGGGATGAAGGCATACATTTTTGCCCTTAGAAATCCTGAAGGCGGCGATTGGTTTTTGGGGTCCCGTATGCAGATAGACTCCCAAAAAGTCTCACATATGGGGTATCCCCGTACTCAGGAGAAGCAGCAGAATGTATTTTGTACATGTGTATGTGTAATTCCACATATAACCATGGCATATGTGAGCAATATATCATTTCAGTAACAACTTTGTGTATACTTTTTTTTTTTTTTTTGGTCATCTTTCAATCACTTATGACAAAAAATAAAATATTCAATGGGCTCAACATGCCTCTCAGCAAATTCCTTGGGGTGTTTACTTTCAAAAATGGTGTAATTGGGTTTTGTACTGCCCCTCCATTTTAGCAGCTCAAGAAATGAGATCAGCAGTCATAAAATAAAAGCTGCAGAAATTCCAGAAAATGTACCCTAGTTTGTAGACGCTATAACTTTTGTGCAAACCAATAAATATATGGTAATTAACTTTTTTTTACCCGAGGCATGTGGCTGAATGCATTTTGGCAAAAATTTATGACTAAAATTTATTTTATTGTATCTTTGTAAGAACATAAAGTTGAAAATATCATTTTTTTCAAAATTTTCGTTCTTTTTTGTTTATATCGCAAAAAATAAAAAGCGCAGAGGTGAACAAATACCACCGAAAGAAAGCTCTATTTGTGGGAAAAAAAGGACGCAAATTTCGTTTGGGCACTGCATTGCATGACCGTGAAATTACCAGTTAAAGCGGCGCAGTGCCAAATTGAAAAAAGTGCTCTGGTCCTAAAGCTGGAAAACCTTCCGAGGCTGAAGTGGTTAAACTGGCTGCAGCTTGGATTCATTGCTGTTTGGTCTGCAGCTTCTCTGTGTTGTATCCTGACTCAATGTGACCTCTGATCCTGATCTGGCTTGTCTCTAACCTGTGTTTACCTGCTACCTGCCCTGCCCTTGGGTTGTCTTCTGGATTCTGCTTCTGCCTAAATGATCTCCCGGTACCGACTCAGCTTGTGACCTGACCCTCCTGCTGTCTATGCCCGATTTGCCGATTGCTACCTACCCAGGCTGTCTGACCCTGCACCTCACTCATCCTGCCTGCTACAGCTTCCAGTCTAGCGAGCCTCCATCCAATACCTGCTTCCAGCTGATCATCACAGTCTGTCTCTAGCCAAGCATCGTGGCAGCTCATCATCTACCTGCCATATCCACCTGCTGACTACTGGACTGCTTACAGGCTCTCATACATCACCGTGCTCCTGTGGGTGCTGTATCACTACCAGTGGTCCTCGAGCTGGAGCTGTATGAGAGGCCTTCCGCTACACATCAGGCTCACTGACCAAGTACGCAACACTGCTTCTGGAGTTCAGGTGTCACAGGACAAAGGTCCTACTGGCTGCGTTTGAGATCTACTCCTTATATTGCTGTTTGAATAAAAACGAATGCATGAGGGGATAGGAGGGATTATTCCTGACTGGCTAATGTTACTTTTTTTGCTTGTCAGTGTCCATTTCCTCCTGTAGGCTGCAGTTTAACCCAGTTACCTCTGATTTACTTCCAGTCCTGTGCCCCTAATGAACTCCAAGAAATGGATTTTATGGTAAGTATACAAAACCCTGTTATAAGAAACCATAGCACACATAATGTATATGAAAACTTCAAATACTAGTTTTTAACAAAAAATTTATTTGATGAGATGTTATGGAAGTAAAGAATTTAAAATTGTTTAAGACTTATTTATTTAGATACCTCACATAAAAACAACACATTAAACTAAACTCAGTAGTTAATTTCATGGGAGTCACTCTGCATCCATTTACCTTGCTTGTGGCTGCAGCCTTCAATCTTGTCCCAGTTTAGCTCAAGTTCTTGGTCTCTATTCTGGTCTATAGACTTCCAATCTTTCTCATGTTTCTTTATATCATGGAAAACCAAATACTAGATCATGTTTACATGCTGATTTTCTAGATTTTCATCTATGTTACTTTTACTCCAGCCCTGTAAAGGCTAGTACACACAGGCCGTATATTGGCCAGTTCAACAGAAACCGGTCAACATTGGGCCTATGTGTACAGAAGCTTGTCTGCCAGAAGCCAGTCCAACAACCGGCATTTATTAAATGGGCGTGCTGGAAAACCAGCATCCGATCAGCGCTTGCAGCCTATCAGTGTGTTCTGGTGGGGGGGGGGGCGGGGTCTCAGAACACAATAGCTCAGCGGGGAGATTGGCACACTAACAACGCTTTTGTTAGTACGGCGACCTCTTTTTTTTCATTCAGCGTCAGCCTGCTGGGTTGAACGAAAAAAAAACTCCCCGGGGGAGATTTACTAGAATTGGTGCATCCAGAATCTGGTGCAGCTATGCATAGTAACCAACTAACCAATCGGCTTCCAGGTTTTGTTGTCAAAGCTTAATTGAACAAGCTGAAGTTAGAATCTGATTTGGTTACTATGCACAGCTGCACCAAATCTTGAGCGCACCAGTTTTAGTAAATCCCGTGTGGACCTAGCATTAGTCTTTAACTCTATCATGACCATTGGCTCCCTACTGATTATCATGCGAACATATATTTCCTCAATCACTGATAATGAAGAGATACAAATGGGTATGTTGTAACAGGACACCACTTCTTGGCTTCCCCTGCATGTACATCTTTCAATAGAAGTTTACCAATAGGGTATTTTTATGGAAAACTGAAAAATGAAACAGTGATACAAATGAGCGACACTATTATATTATATAAAGTAAGTAAGTAGTTTTTTATTAACTTTTTTTTTAGGAAAAGCTCACCTTTAAAAAAAGAATGTCGTTCTAAATGAATTATTCTTTCTAGTCTTGTATTATGTACAATCAGTACAGTGCACTCTGATTAGAAAAGAGCTAAGGAAATGTTGAGTAACTAAGCAACTTTAACACCGCCCTGAATGTATCTTACTTATGTCAATGCACATCCTGAGGCACAGTACATTTCTTTTTTTATTAGTACAGAAGGTAAATCAGAGGAGAGGGACTCAGAAAGTTTCCAAACCCTCCCAGTTATTAAGCAGTCCAGGTATTTTGAAATCTGTATGAGTTGTGATGAAAAGTGTGCTTAAACCTTTAATCTATGCACAGCCGATGTATTTGATTTGGTAGATGCTAGCATACACTGGCTAGCATACACTGGCCTCATTTTACCTCTCATGGATCCTTCTGGTGTGATTCCTGCACTGGATTTTCCAAGTCCAACCACTTGGCTATAAGAGGGGTGCTCAAACATATTGCAAACAATGCAGCAGTTGGAGGGAGACCCTAGTGCAGGAGTGCACAGTGGCAAGGTCTGGCGACTAGTGTTGAGCGAACCCGGACTGTAACGTTCGGGTCCGTACCGAACTTTAGGGTGTCCGTGGCACGGACCCGGACCCGGACATTTCAAAAATCGTTCGGGTTCACGGTGCCTGTGGGATTTCAAGCCATGCCTGGGCTTGCAATGTCAGGCCCAAGCGAGTTGTGATCAGCGGTCTGGAACGGTGACACGTGAGGACGTGATCCCAGAGGGAGGTTGACGACGTAACAAACGTTATACAAACTCGTGGGGAGAATATCGGTTCACCAACCTGAACCTTTTAGGTCACGTCCTTAGTGTGGTCTTCCTAGGTACTCTCCATTTTACTCCGGTCACATACGATCGGTCACATACGATCGTAGATGGTTTAGTTTATGTAGCCGACACGTATCTAATTTCCAAATTCGTGTGAAAAGTAGTGTTGAGTATGTCTAAAGTTT